>CM073130.1:46476004-46648504 GCA_037039145.1 Fundulus diaphanus
TGGTGGCCTAGTGGTTAGACCAGTGCGCTTGCACTCAGAGAAGGTTGCAAGTACCCGGTTCGATCCCCAGTGCCTGCACTCTGGGTCCCTGAGCAAGACCCTTAACCCCAGATTGCTCCCCGGGCGCCGCACATGGCAGCCCACTGCTCCCCAAGGGTGATGGGTTAAAAGCAGAGAACAAATTTCGTTGTAATGTATGTTTCAATGACAATAAAGATGATATTACTATTACTAATGTAACGCAGAAGCTTGTAAGTCCTGAACGGGGGAGAGAGGCAGTGTCCAAAGTCACAGGCGGCTCTTAGCCTTGTTCATAAGGCCGGTAGCAGATGAGAAAAAACTGTTCTTGTGGCGTGAGGTTCTGGTCCTGATGGATCGCCAGAGGGAAGTGACTGAAATAGTCTGTGACTGGGGTGCGAGGGATCAGCTACAATCTTCCCTGCATGCCTCAGAGTCCTGGAGACGTACAGGTCCTGGATAGATGGAAGATTGCAGCCAATCACCTTCTCTGCAGACCTGATGACACGCTGCAGTCTGCCCTTGTCCTTAGCGGTGGCACCAGCGTACCAGATGGTGATGGAGGAGGTGAGGATGGACTCAATGATGGAGGAGTAGAACTGCAGAACCTTGGCAGGTTGAATTTCTTCTGCTGGCGTAGGAAGTACATCCTCTGCTGAGCTTTCTTGGTGAGGGAGTTGATGTTCAGCTCCCACTTTAGGTCCTGGGAGATGATAGTTCCCAGGAAGCGGAAAGACTCCACAGTGTCGATTGTGAAGTCACAGAGGGTGATGGGGGTAGCTGGGGCTGAGTTCTTCCTGAAGTCCACAACCATCTCCACTGTTTTTAGAGCGTTGAGCTCCAGGTTGTTCTCCCTGCACCAGGTCACCAGATGGTCAGCCTCCCACCTGTAGGCGGACTCGTCACCATCAGAGATAAGTCCGATGAGAGTGGTGTCGTCCGCGAACTTCAGGAGCTTGACAGACTGGTGACTGGAGGTGCAGCTGTTGGTGTACAGGGAGAAGAGCAGAGGAGAAAGAACACAGCCCTGGGGGGAACCAGTGCTGATGAGCTGTGAGTCAGAGACATGTTTTCCCAGCTTCACGTGCTGCTTCCTGTCAGACAGGAAGTCTGTGATCCACCTGCAGGTGGAGTCGGGCACGTTCAGCAGGGAGAGCTTCTCCTGAAGCAGAGCTGGGATGATTGTGTTGAAAGCTGAGCTGAAATCCACAAACAGGATTCTGGCGTAGGTTCCTGCAGTGTCCAGGTGCTGGAGGATGTGGTGGAGGGCCAGGTTGACAGCGTCGTCTGCAGATCTGTTGGCTCTGTAGGCAAACTGTAGGGGGTCCAGGAGGGGATCAATGATTTCTTTTAGGTGTGAAAGCAGAAGGTGCTCAAGGCGCTTAGGAAGTGTATCAAGCACCACAAAATGAGCTTTTGGATAACATTTAGTGGAGTGCTCTGAAACGTGACCTACTCCATTGGTTGCTCGGTCCTACCCTCCGGACAGTACAATTTCTATAATTTTTTTAATTTAATGATCTCGAATTGTTAACCTGATGGAAGTGGGACACGTATAAAACCTTATAGTTATTTCTGAAGTATTTAATAAAAAGGAAACACTGTCATATGGTTCATGATCTCTTGTTTTGACAAAATAACAAGCCCAAAGTGGTGAGCTGAAATGAGCAGCGGAGCATATAGTCGCTGGCAGGCCAGCTTACAGCTTTGCTAGGGCCCGGGACAACGCAGTCTTTTTGGGCCCCCCTCTACACCTGCCGCCACCACATCACACAGACACACACACACACACAGACACACACACACACACAC
The DNA here is from genome assembly GCA_037039145.1 of Fundulus diaphanus. Classification (NCBI taxonomy): domain Eukaryota; kingdom Metazoa; phylum Chordata; class Actinopteri; order Cyprinodontiformes; family Fundulidae; genus Fundulus; species Fundulus diaphanus. The sequence continues at coordinate 46,477,835 of CM073130.1, forward strand.
ACACACACACACACACACACGCACACACACACAATCCAAAAAAAAAGTCAACTTAACTGTATTCTTCATGCCTTGGAAATCTCTGTATTTTATACTGGATATTTTCAACCCATCTATTGAATTAAGTGCACTAGTTGATCTTTTCTTCATAAGAGAACAGAAAGCACTGCAGCCAAAATATGGCCTTTTTTGACCTGCTGTATATTAGCCAGTCCCTAACAATTTTTTTCCCTTCCATTGCAGGAGGAAGAATATGTTAGATACTTTGGGAATTCTCTGCCCTCTGAATCTCTGAGAAAGGCTTCCTTTTTTCCATTAAACGCACAACATTCATTCGATCAAAACCAGTCAGTTTTGTTGGCCATAATGCGGGATCATTGAAATTAATGGTGTGATCCATCTCTGAGCGACTATGCTCAGACTATCCAATCGGGCAGTAAGCCTCTCCACCTGCACTGTCTCTGTTATCGCTAGGAATGGCTCTTTCTGTCTTCTCCTCAAACACACACTGGGTCCCCCCCCCAGCTCCCCGCTAGAGATGTGCGACACCGGGAATTTTTAATCGATCCGATCCAAAGATAAATAAAGGATTAGCTAATGTTACCTTATCTTAAATAACACTTTTTAATAGGATATACTGTATGTACTGGGTTCTTTCAAGGTCTTAATTACATTTTCTGTGTGGGCTCCATTAACATATGATAGATAATATCTACTTTGAAAGTTAACATGAACTGCTGCTGAAGATGACCACTCTTATCTACCTGGATGTTCTCTGGAGGACTGAAACGCCTCAGTCAGTGACGTCAGTCTGTGGGTCTGGGTCTGTCGGGGCAATGAGAGAAGTTTCGTCTCCTCTCTCCATTTCTGTCGCTCATGGTTTTTCACGTGCTTAGATAAATTTGTTGTGTTTCCACTGAATTTAACCGGCTTTTTACAAAACATACAGCTTGATTTCATTTACGGTACTAAAATAGAGCCAAACGGCGCTTCTTTCCCTTTTCATGTTTTTCCGCTAGTGCGGTCTCTCTCCGACACCGAGTCTGAGCAGTAGCAGCGCGGTTGTTTGTGAGAGAGAGCTGAGTTGGTGGGCCAGGCTGAGCCTGCGTGCTGATTGGCTGGCGCCGCTGAGCCATGTACGCTGACTGACACTCTGACCATTTGTCAGAGTGTCAGTTTTGCCCCCCCCCTGTCCTGGGCCCGGGACAACTGACCCGTTTGTCCCCCCCCTGTCGGTGGGCGTGGTCGCTGGATATAAAAGGCCAGGATCCAAAGTTTGGTTCACACAACAGCCATGTTGAGTTTATGTACACTTCTGAGTGCAGTGACAGAAAAAGCCCTACTGTTTATTTAAAGAAAACAATGGGACCCTTCCTTTAATTAGTTAATTCCAAAACAATCAGATGATTTATAAATATCTACAGATTTCAAAATAGAAAGTAATAAAGCGTTTTACACAATAAAAAGGAAAAAAATAACCACAAGAATGTTAACTGTGTAGTTATGAAAATCATCATGTTTTGGAACAGAATACAAATTAATCTTTCCTAAACTTCAAAAAAGACATGCACGGTCTAATTTTGTCACATTTGGAAACAAAAGAAAACCTCTGAAAGTTAAATAAGACAATTAAACTTGACAACAAAAAAAGTTTGAAAGCTTTTTGGTTGGGTGCACTTTGTTGTTAAATTAAATTAAATTAGAAAGCAGAATTGGGGTGGGGGTTTTTCAAAGTAAATGTAATTCTTGTCAAATTAGAAAGTGTTGGTTTATTATGTCTCAAACATTGTGCCTTTGCCAACAGAGGAGCCAAAGAGCCAGAGACAAATATGAGATTATGCCATATCGGCACAACTCACTGCTGAAGCAACAATGGATCCGGGACAAAAGAAGGAGTAAAAAAACAACAACAATGATACTTATTTTGTCAAAACAATTAGTATTAGGAGTAGTAAATATAGCGAACCATGCGGAATTTATAGCTTTTGTGGTCAAATTCAAGAAGCTTCTGAGAACCTCAGGAAGTTGTTCCCACAGAGGTTTAGCTGCACTGCTGCTGGATATCAGACTGTGTATTAGACACTGATCTGTTTAATTACAGTCTGAGTCAGACGCCATCTGTAAGAGCACCCCATCGCCTCCCTGCACTATCCAAATGACTTAAAGAATCCACAGATATTGTACTCCAAGGACATGCTTAATTGAGTTCTGAGCGCAAAGTGCACCGCAGCATTCTTCGACTCCACTGATGCAAGCTCGGCCGAGCAGGCACTTCTCAATGCTTTGTTGTGATATGAATTAATTGGAAATTGCTTGTGTTTGTCAATTACGCACAAAACCGGGTTCTGAACAAAGGACGATTTCAGATTTGCTTAACTCCCTGGTAAGAACTTGACTTTTGCAACAGAGCGAGCCAAAGCGGGGAAGGTGAAAAATAACCCCAAACATGCAACAATATTGTTTCAGGAGGCGAGAAAACAGACATTTAGCAAATGGATTTGGAACGAGTGGGATGAGGCGAGAGGGCTAAATCTGTCTTGTTCATTTGTGACGGACTTGGCGTGAAGCAGTGACTTGAGCTTGGATAAAGAAAAGACTCTAGAATTCTGCCAGTCTTTGGTACGCTGTTTCCAGCGTTTACCCCCCTTCCTCACCGCTGCTGCCGCTGCTCCATCACACACACCCACACAACCCCTTACCTTCCAACACACTGCCGAACCTGATGCTCCTCAGTCACCCATTAATCCCTGCACATGTCGGATCCTGGCCAGGTAATTACCGTTTAAAAATATTTCATCCTATTCTTTAACACTGCCTCCCCCTCTTTCCCAAAAAAGGAGACAAATGGAAACAAAAGGAACACAGTTGTGAACAACGACAAAGAGGTGCTTTAAATGCATTCTCTTTTCTGCGGTGGAAACGGCAGCTTTGTTTGCACACAGCACAAGGTGTCTGAAACCAAATCTGCTGCTATTTCATATTTAAATGTACCTGTCATGCTTTACTTTTTACACCCAATTTGGAAAGTTGCTGCTGTTTTGTTTCAGGGAGGAAAACAAAGGATTGTGGTGGAGAAAAATGCGTTGCTTGGCAGCCTCCGAATTAAATGACCTTAGAAGGGATGAAAGCATAAAATAAAAATCATAGCTTGAGAAATTAATGATCAGACGTATTTCTAGTTATTCCTCTTTTAGAAACTATCACTCTAAAAAAATGTTTTGCAAGTGATACCTGATTTTATAATGGCCCAGTCATGTCAACAACACTGTCTCCTCGTGTTAAAAAACGTAAATAGAATTTGCAAAATAGATAAAACATGCAAACCCATAATTACCAGCAGTATGTGGTGGGCTACATTTGGGATGTGAGCTTGAAACCTTTTGTTTTGCAATTACAGTGTACAAATGTAATGACATGTTCATTATTCTTATTATCTCATTTAGAACAACAATTTTAAACTACCTTAAGCATGTCTGATTATATATAAATGGCTAATAATAAACCAGACCCACCAGTTCGCTGCTCCAGAACACTATCAACCTCCATGACACAACAAACCGATAACCCGGGACCTTTGCAGGAAAAATGTGTGTTACGGTAGTTTTCACTAAACAAAATAAATGTAAAGTGAAAATTGCTATTTTGTTGGAAAGCTAAGAAAGTCAGCGCTTTAGGCCAAAGTAATATCTGCCAGTACAACCAACAAAGCAATGTCACTGCTTTTGTGGTTATTAATAAAGCCAGACATTTGACTATGTGGCAATGCCAGCATGTTATACAACAAAAAACACTATATCCGTGTTTTAGGGGCTAATAAAGTTGGTTTTGACGTATCCGGTTGGTAATATATTCCTGTTAGTCCAAACACGTTAACAAAAAGAGAGCTTTCTGTTGTTTTGTTGGCTAATAAAGTGATGCTCTTGACCTTTGAAACTAGCGGTGAGCTTAAGACTTGATTTTAAGGGGAAGGAAAAATGATGTCTTTTGCCTTTTACATACAAACTAATTTCACAATCTTTAAGTGGAACAGTACAATTTTACTTTTGAACTCATAAATGTTGCAGATTTTTTGGTGGCCAGTATTAGCACTGTTTTTAATCTCTTGCTAGTTGCAGCATTTTGGAAATAAAGAAACCATGTTATAAGTTATGTGGCAGTGGTGCTTTAAATCTCCAGCTAGAGGCGGCATCTTAAAAAAAATTAAACACTGATGTTACAGGTTTTTGGACACCAATAAACTTTTGCTTTTGAACTCTGCCACTGGCAGCATGTTGCAAAACTGATTTCAAGTTGCCTGTAAAGCATAGCTCTGAAATCCAAAACAATTGGTGGGATATTGGAAACTGAAAAAGTGTGTTTCAACAATTTATCTGGGCTGCTAAGCCATCTAGAATGTTAAGAAAGTGATTTTAACTTTTATTTATCTTTCAACAGTGCAGCATTTGAAGACGGAACAATAGTGTTTTTGGTTGCTAGTAAAACATTTTTAGACCTTTATGCTAATGCTAAAATGGTAAACCACTGAAAACATATGTCACAGTTTTTTCAAAGGCAGTCAAAGTATTGCATTCAAACCGTAGCATAGGTTAAAAAAATAAATACTAAAGTCATCTACACTTTGGTGGCTGATAAAGGTTAGGTGACCAGACAGGTTGTTCAAAACAGGAACTGTCCCCAGAAATCGGGGACGTCTGGTCACCTTAGATAAGGGTTGCTTTGGACATCCTGCCAATTCCAGCATGGTAAATAATTGAAAACTTGACGTCAACTGTTTTTTGGAAGCTAAAATAATAGTGATGTTTACCTTTACCAATGCCACTATATTAAAAACCGGATGTGACTGGTAAAGGGGGCGTTTTTCACATTCTGCTAATGTTATCATGTTAAAAAAACCTGAAAAAACAATTTCATTGTTTTTTGGCAGTTAATAAATATGCAATTTTGTCAGTAGTGGATGAAAAAGACAGTACTATGTTCTCCCAATTACCTCGGTTACCACTGTGTTCAAAACAAGCCTAAAGTTCAAGATGAAGGTGATGGTCAGGTCTTATGCATAGCGAAAATTATGCTTGGGCAAGGTTTTTAGATGTTCAGTGTTGTGATGTTTCCCTCTTGTGTTTGTTTGCATCAATGGTTACAAACCTGGTTAGATTAGACTTCAGATAGTATGCTGACAAAGACAATTTAAGGGTTAATATTCTATTAAGAGCTCTGGGATATAATATGACAACAAAGCAACACATTCTCAGATTCCTTCCCTTTATTTTTTTTCCAACTTCACACCTGTCCACCACTTATCGCATTTCCCAGTGTCGCGCTTCAACATAATAAAGTTCATCATCGGTTTTCCAGCATAACCAGCAATTAGTGAAATTGATGCCTTAATAGGGTGCGAGGTGACACATTTGTTCTGTCATGCTAAACTGTAAAATGCTTTTGTTGTGACATTTTATACCTTAGAATAGAAATAAGATGTGTGGGTTGGGGGGGGGGGTGAAAAGTCAATATACTGACACCAGCAGGAGGTATCATTAATATGAGGCCAGGTGGGTGTAGTGAGGGATATAGATAAATTTAATGCATCGTCCCTCATGCAAGTGCATGAATCTGCAAACGCATCTACTTTTGTCTTACTTCCTATAGCTAATCTGTCTCATTAAAGGTCCAGCAAGGGGCAAATCTCTCATGAAACTTAACTACAAGAAAATAAAGAAACTAAAGTTAAAACATGAATTTCAAGCAAAAAAGCTCAAATATGATTTTTTTTAAAATATGAAGCTCTTGAGTTTAGGTTTGTTGAATGACCTCTTATATTTTATGACTAAATCTGACTTTTGACATAATTACTGTTTTTTCCCCTTTTCAATTCAATTCAGTGTTATTTATATTGCACCAATTCACAACGCATGTCATCTCATGGGACTTAACAAAGTTAAGTTCGATCATATCATCCAGACAGACTGGTCACAAAGTTTCCTCTCTAAGGAAACCCAGCAGATTGCATCAAGTCTTAACAAGCAGCATTCACTCCTCCTGAAAGAGCGTAGAGCCACAGTGGACAGTCGTCTGCATTGATGATGGCTTTGCAGCAATCCCTCATACTAAGCATGTATGAAGCGACAGTGGTGAGGAAAACTCCCCTTTAACAGGAAGGAAAACCTCCAGTAGAACCAGGCACAGTGTGAACAGCTATCTGCCTCGACCGACTGGGGGTTAGAGAAGACAGTAGAGACACACAAAGCACAGAAGCACACATTGACCCAGAAATCCTTTCTACCTTATATGGAAATCGCAGATGTTCTGCCCCCTTGGGTGGTGTCAGAGCTAACAGAACGCCAGACCAGGTGTACCTACTATCAGGGGTGGACTGGGACAAAAAATCGGCCCTGGCATTTTGGATTAGACTGGCCCACCACATTTTTTTTTGTGTACTGAATGTGTATACCAACTGTGCAGTACCAACTGTGCAATACCTTGAGGCCAGGTTAATGGAAATCAGTGAGAGTGGACACTTAAAATACTTCCAAAATCTTAATTTATTAACACTGTAAAATGTAAACTCCACCACAGAGAGAGAAAGAGAGGTGTCACGGTCAATCACACATATTATCACGTTACATCATCATAAGAAGTTATTGTAAGTTGCTCATCAGATCTATTCAGTCTTCCAAAAACTGTAGGGTAACATTGGACTAATGTGCACTCACTGTGTAAAAAAGGATGCCAATGACAAAATGAACCAGAGAAAGGCCTCACTTGTCATCATGGAAAGAAAGAAAATATATAATAACATAATATAAATTTTGATTTACTCAGTCATTTGTAATAAGTATTTTATTTATCTAATTTCTTAATTTTTGATCATATTTTCTTTAAAATCGCAGACTTTTCGCTATTTTTCATGTAAATCCTTGGTGGCGCTTCATAGTGAAGCCGGTGAGGCCGCAGCGAGCTTGGCCTCCCCTGGGATTGCGCAATCCCATGTTAACTGCGCTGACTTCCATTCTGTGAATGCATCTTCCTGTCTCTAGATCATAAATTCAATTGTTCAAACAGTTATGAACTGATTTTTTCACAATTTAATATATGTGGATTACGAATTGTGTTTTGGTCATCAAACTGTGTGCAGATAACATGTTTTCGTGGTGCTGGCCGATCATAAACAGCAAAGAACTGGTTGTAGGTGAGGCCGGCAGTTCCTTGGCCGCTAGGCAGGGGGCGTTCAAGGGGCACCGCTCGTGATCCCCAAATAGTAGAGTCAAAACAAGTTATTGATGTTTTATTAGCGAGTTTTGTTAAACAAGTAAAGCACTAAAAAGACTCTAAACATACAGCTGGAACAGGACTGATCATGGAAGGCTTTCCTCCCTGGCAGTGAGCTCCATTGAGACTGAGAGACTTTTAAAACTGAAGAAGATAAAGAGAACTTTTACCGGAAAATGATGATATTTTTGTTCAGAAAGAGCGCCGCAGGGACTTAAATTATAAGTAGAGGTAAGACAGCGATACTTATTCATGTTTTGTTTTTGTGATAAAATGTGCGTAATGTGGGTTATAGTTTTAGACTGTGTTACAAATGCAGAAATCCATCATAACTCATAAACTGTTACCAATCAAATGACAAATTTTTTTTCATCAAAGAACCAATATTTTTCCACGTATCTTGGTGAATTTATTTGGCTCAATCAGTCTCCTTCAGCACTTTGCAACGAGTCTACTCTGTAGAGTGTATATATTTGTAAATCTGACTCTGATGACGTCAGTGCCTCACCAGCTATGAACCCTACCGCACGTCACTGACTACAACCACCACCACCACCACCATATTTTACATCAGACACCGGAGCAGATGAAGGCCTGCTGTTGGGAACATGCCAGTCAGTTTGACACATTTCGCAGCGTCCATTTGAAGAACTCGTTTCTTTTTTTCGTGCAGTTTCTCTGCGCCTCCCTTGCGTTTCTTATCCATTACTACTGTGAACACCGCTGCACAAAGTTCCACATGGAGCGTGAAGGTGTTTTTCTACTTTATGATTGGCCTAGCCCTTTAGACTGTCAGGGATGATAACCAATGGCCTGCAGTAGCCTGTGGTAAGGGCCGGATAATCGGAACAGACTCTTGCGCTGCTGATTTTATTTTTCTTCATGCATTATGCAAATATAACGAGGCAGATATATAATAATAATAATAATAATAATAATAATAATAATAATAATAATAATAATAATAATAATAATAATAATAATAATAATACATATTATTAATATACATGTCGGGTCTGCCGGCACAACAGCACGTCGGCCCACCGGGAAAATGCCCGGTACGCCCGATTACCAGTCCATGCCTGCCTACTATGAAGAGAAAAAAGACAGAGCGAACAAAAAGTTAAAAGCTAAAAATACAACAAGCAGTGCAAATTGGAGAACAGTAGGAGAACTCAGCAGAGTGAGAGAAATAGACCCTGATGTCCTCCAGCAGCCTAAACCTATAGCAGCATAACTGTAGAGGTAGCTCAGGGTAACATGAGCCACTCTAACTATAAGCTTTGTCAAAAAGGAAAGTTTTAAGCCTAGTCTTAAAAGTAGACAGGGTGTCTGCCTCACGGACCAAAACTGGGAGTTGGTTCCACAGGAGAGGAGCCTGATAGCTAAAGGATCTGCCTCCCATTCTACTTTTAGAGACTCTAGGAACCACCAGCAGACCTGCAGTCTGAGAGCGAAGTGCTCATGAGAAGCCCAGTGCACAGTGGCGCAGTGGGTAGCACTGTTGCCTTGCAGCAAGAAGGTCCTGGGTTTGAGTACACCCCTGGTAACCTGACAAAAGCCAGCTGTATGTTGCTCCGCCTAGCTCCACTCACATACATCTGGGACACCGCCGGTAGAAAGTGATTTCTCCAACCAATTTTATGGTCTGGCCAATCAGGACGCAGGGCTGGCATTTCATGGATGTGACGTAGTGGAGACGCGACCATGATGTGAGACTGTTTTGATAGCAATGGCGGCTCGTTGAGGAATCAAGCGTTAACATTGATGCTGCTATTTCTTCCGTGTTGTCCAATCTACCTAATATTGTTTCATTAAAAGAACATCAGAGAACGGCTCTGAAGGCTTTTGTTGGTGGAAACGATGTTTTCGCCCTTCTCCCGACCGGATTTGGCACCCCGGAGCGGTTAGCGGTTAGCGCTAACTATGTTAGGAGGCCTTTAGTCCTCAACGCGGTCGGCCCGGAATAGACTCCGACCCGCGGCGCTTTGCCGCCTGTCTTCCCCCCTCTTCCTGTCAGCTCACTGTCAATAAAACGCGTGCCACTAGAGCCGCAAACACATTATTATTATTTTTTTTTTTTTTCATGCGTCGCTATCATCAGCGTCACGGGTTAGCTTCGGTTTGAGTGGTTGAAATAGCACGTCAATAAAAATGACAGACAAGTGGCTTATCCAATCATATGCACGAATTTTTGATAAGGCCCAGCCTTCTGTAAAGGCAATTCCTATGGCGGTGTCCCAGATGTATGTAAGTGGAGCTAGGCGGAGCGACATACAGCTGGCTTTTGTCAGGTTACACCCCTGGGTCTTTCTGCATGGAGTTTGCATGTTCTCCCTGTGCATACGTGGGTTCTCTCCGGGTACTCCGGCTTCCTCCCACAGTCCAAAAACATGACTGTTAGGTTAATTGGCTTCTTCAAATTGTCCTTAGGTGTGAATGGTTGTTTGTCCTGTTTGTCTCTCTGTGTTGCCCTGCGACAGACTGGCGACCTGTCCAGGGTGTACCCCGCCTCTCGCCCAGTGAACGCTGGAGATAGGCACCAGCAACCCCCGCGACCCCATGAGGGTTTAAGCGGTTTGGAAAATGGATGGATGGATTATTGATTCAACAGGAAGCCAATGAAGGGAAGCTAAATAGGAGAAATATGATCTCGCTTTTTAATTTTCATCAGAATTATTGCTGCAGCATTTTGGATCAGCTGAAGGCTTTGAACTGCATTTTGTGCACTTCCTGATAGTAAAGAATTACAATAGTCCAGCCTAGGGCTGGATGATATGGGAAAAAAGCATATCAATAAAATCAAAATCATATTGATCAATTTCGATAATTATCAACTAATTCAAAACATATATTTTATGTGCAGCCCTGGTCATTTTATGCTGTTGCTCATCTACCTATTTTTAGATACAGAACACACAAACACTGAATTTAAACTAAACCTTTTATTCAACCAACTTTTTACCAAAACTGCAAGTTTTTATAATAGGAAAAAAGAATGCTTGCTCTCTGAACTCTTTGAAGGGGGCGGAGCTTGGTGACGGAGCGTTCCTGGATTTGTGTTTGTGATTGGTTGGGAGGATGTAACGACTGTAATATTTATCGACATAGCTAGAATGCAAAAGGAAGGAAAACTGTTATTCTATTGAACCTTTTATTGACTCTTTTTTTTCTATCATCGATATACGTCTATTGATCGATATATATTGTTATTGAATTATTAGCCCTAGTCCTTCCTTGAACTAACAGATGCATGGACTAGTTTTTCAGCATCACTCCTGGACAGAATGTTTCTAATTTTGAGTATATTCTGGAAGGGGGAAAAGGTTACCTTGGAAACCTGTTTAATATGGGATGTAAATGACCCATCTTGGCTTTTTACTTTATTACCAGATTCCAATGTTATGCCATCTAGATTAAGTGATTGATTAAGAAGTTTATTTTTTTGAGGACTCTGGTACAAATATTACAACTTCTCTCTTATCAGAATTTAAAAGCAGAAGATTTAAAGTCATCCAGGTTTTGACCAGGTTTTCTTTTGTGTTGTTTTCCACAATGGATCACATGCTCCCTTTGTTCTCGAGTCCACTTGCACCTCAAGAACAAAGGGCACACTTTTGGCAACAATGATGTCCAGATTTTGGACAGGGAGAACAGATGGTTTGAAAGAGGGGTGAAAGAAGCCATCTTGGTCAAAAGAGAAAAGCCATCACTAAACAGAGGGGGAGGATTATGCTTCCAACTAACCATTGTTTACAGTTGGGACCTCCAACACATTTCAAAGAGATTACATCAGCAGTCCCATCATGATTCAGGTGACCAAGTACTCCACTCACACCAAGCCATAGCTTCTAACGACCCAGGACAGTGGCCGGTGCGTCAATGATTTGCATTTGACTGAGAAGGACCTAGGAGGATGGGCCTCCATGTCCTACAGTATATAAACAGCAGAGCACCAACTGCAGGTTGCTCAAGTGCGAGCCACCAGAATTGACAGAGACTCCTGGATAGTTGTTGGTGAAAATTCTCCGTCATCCAGGTCATGGTCATTCCAAAAAAAGTTAAAAAAGAAAAACAACTGGACTTGAGAAAGCTTTCTCAATTCTGCTGAATTGAGAAAGCTTTCTGGATAGGAATCTAAACGTTTTCAAACTTCGAAAAAAATTCCAGTCGTTTTGTTTTTTAACTTTTTTTGGAACTCCTGGATAGGTGTCGAAACGTTTTCAGAAAGAACTGAGTGAAAGTCTGGTTGCCTCCGATTTAAGCCTGTTTGCTGTTGTGATAACTGAGAATTTGCACAGGTTACCTGCAAAACTAGAGACAATAAAAGTCTGGAATTACCGTTTGTAAATTACAAAGAGGCATACAATTCAGGTAGAAGGAGAGGGGTTTCAGGTCAGGAAATAAAGAAGAACTGAGAGATGTACAGAAAAGGCTCAGGAGGAAGAGCAGCAAAGGAAAAAAAAGAACTACAGGAGGACACTGAAGGTGAAGCTGCAGGACAACAACACCACTGATGTTTGGAAAAGCCTAAAAACAATTTCAGGTTACAAACAGAACAGACAGCAGATTCCTCTACTAACTATAAACAATCAGGTATGGAAATATTTACTTGTTCTTCTGTGCAAATTAGCCCCAAATGGATTAGATGTAGAGCATCTGAATCAGTCGTCCAGTCTTGTCAAACATTCTCCATTAGATTTAAGTCTAACTTATTCTAACAAATGAATGCACTTTGATCCTAAACCATTCCATTGTAGCTCTGGGTGTATGTTCAGAGTTATTGTTGTGGTTGTCTTGCTTTATGACTAACCTCTGCCACAGTTTCAAGTCTTTTGCATCTTCCAAGAGGTTTTCTTCCAGAATGTTCCTGCATTTAGCTCCATCAACTCAGGCCGGCTTCCATGTACCTGCCAAGAAACCCTGCCTATGATTCTGCCACCACCGTTTTTGTGACTGGCATGGAGTGTACAGCAGTGTTGTGCAAAGATCTTGCATACTGGATGGATGGATGTATCTTAAGAAAGAAAAAAAAACTAAAGATCAACGAAAGAAAACTAAAGGGGAGCATAACATTTACATCTGGTTTCTGGTCACTTCACTTTACAGCTGCTTTTTCAAAAACAACAGACTGTATATAATTACGTAGTAAATATGGACAAAAGAGACATCTTTTAGCATATGGCAGGGTCAGATGGAAGAGGGAAATCTTGTCATATAGCAGTGGAAATCCATTTACTTGCATACATATGAATTTACGACAACAACTGGCATACGGACTCATAAATAAGTCACAGACGGATGTTCTTATATAAGCACCAATTGTTAATTGGAGAAGCTGTCACAATCCCTGGGGCTGTCAATGTTGCTTTATAAGCATTCAAACTAAGCTTTATCAAATTAATGGTCTATTGAGTGCTGCCGGATTCTCCTGTAATCCATTTTATGCATGTTTTGTTGAAGAAAAGGGACATTATTTGTCATAATAGGAATCTGCCCTTTGTAAACTAAAACGTGCGCATTAAAAGTAGGAGATGAAAAGCATTGCAAGCTGAATCATTGTTATACTGTCATACTGAAGCTTCCAGTGCATCTAAGGAAAATGGGTATAGATCCCAGAGTTTGCTATAAACTTTGCCTGGCGGAGCAAGGCTAATATGAAGATAAGTAGTCAAAGAGCTGCACTTAGCACAATATGTTCACCGTAGAGAATAATAAAACGACAGCAAATCTGGCGAGAGTTCTGAAATTAAAATATTGCCAATTTCTGCTGAAAAGTTTTGAAGTGTTTTAAATATTCTTCCACAACAGGTGATTTCCCTAGACCCAAAGTGCCAAACAAAAAGAACCAACATTAGACTTTTCTTGTTTCACCTCTGTGAACAGAGGCAGGGGAGTCAGCAATAAACAGCTAGCTGTGCTGTGGTGCTCAGGTGTGCTGACAGGTAGTTCTCTACAGGCCATGTGAGGCTCTCTGGGGAAATCAAGAGACACATCCTATATGATATCAATGTGTTTACCGCAGAGAAAGAATAAAAACCCAGCAGAGGTCTGTTTCTTGGAGTATGCGAAGATCAGACAAAGAAGTATGTTCTGTTAAGATGTTGGATTTTTACCTCGTCCCTTTCCATGTGAAATAGCTCAGACATTTTCAAGATTTGCAAAGTTACAAAGCCCAAATTCTGCAGTAAAAGGATCTCCTACATTAAACATTTAACTAAAAGCAGCTCATTTGCATACTGTTCCACCTTGGATGTTTTATTAAACACTTTAATGGAACTTATTGTACTTCCCAGCCTAAGTCCACAAATATCAGCAAAACTAAAAAACTTGAATGAATCAGTGAAAACCAGCATTTTATTGATAAACCTTCAGTCACCTAATATAGTTTTAGCAAAAATATTGAATGTCTAATACATATACTGCGTAACATTTAAACATTTTTTGGGATAAAAGATTAATTCTGAATACAACTTCTGTCCATTTAGAAATTTCAAACACTGAGAACAAATTCCATGTAAATAGGTGGCGATAAAGTCCACATCAACAATATGTCATATATCATAGCTCTGATTACGCCGTATGTTCCTAACAGAGCACTTCGCTCTCAGACTGCAGGTCTGCTGGTGGTTCCTAGAGTCTCTAAAAGTAGAATGGGAGGCAGATCCTTTAGCTATCAGGCTCCTCTCCTGTGGAACCAACTCCCAGTTTTGGTCCGTGAAGCAGACACCCTGTCTACTTTTAAGACTAATCTTAAAACCTTCCTTTTTGACAAAGCTTATAACTAGAGTGGCTCATGTTACTCTGAGCTACCTTTATAGTTTTGCTGCTATAGGCTTAGGCTATTGGAGGACATCAGGGCCTATTTTTCTCACTCTACTGATTTCTACTGTTCTCCAGTCCACTGTTCTCCAGTTTTGCATTGCATTACATTGAAATGACTGTTGTCATTTCAGCTTTTAACTTTTTGTTCTCTCTCTTTTTTCTTCATAGTAGGTACACCTGGTCTGACGTTCTGTTTACTGTGAAATCATACAGGGAGGACAGACCACTGACTATTACCATCTAATGTAGAACAGATTACTGGATCAATGTGTGCTTCTGTGCTTTTTGTCTGTCTTGTTGTGTCTCTGCTCTGTCTTCTGTAACCCCCAGTCGGTCGAGGCAGATGACCGTTCATACTGAGCCCGGTTCTGCTAGAGGTTTTTCCTTCCCGCTAACGGGTGTTTTTTCTTTCCACTGTCGCTTCATGCTTGCTCAGTATGAGGGATTGCAGCAAAGCCATGTACAATGCAGACGACTCTCCCTGTAGCTCTACGCTTCTCCAGGAGTGAATGCTGCTTGTCGGGACTTTGATGCAATCAACTGGTTTTCTTATATAGGAACATTTTTGACCAATCTGTATAATCTGACCCAATCTGTATAATATGATTGAACCTAACTTTGTAAAGTGCCTTGAGATGACATGCTTCATGAATTGGCGCTATTTAAATACAATTTAATTGAATTGAATTAAAAAGCATTATAAATCTGAACCTATCTAGTGACTTCAGTAAGAGTAATTATCTGGCTTTAAATGAATATTGTTCAAATTTTCCTTAACAAAATTACCACTTTAATACATGACTTAAGTTTACTGCCACAAGTGTCTGAAAAAAATACTTAATGCAATCTGGTGGCTTTCCTTTAAAAACCTTTTGACCAATTTGAATAAGAATTTGAACTTCACTGCATTGTTTGATAACTAAGATCAATTGGAACTTGAGTAACCTCTCTGTATGATTCGGTTAATTTAACTGTTTTTGTGAAGTACCTTAAGACGACACATTATGAATAGGCATTTACTATATATAAACTGAATTCAATTAAACTGAAAATTGATCAATGTAAAATAATTGGTAAAAAAAAGTAAATTTTTTGTTGTAGTTTCTTGATATTTTCAACATGGGCGATGTAATGTAAAGCTCATTTGTACACTTAAACAAAATGCTTTAGAGCCAGAACACCTAGAAATCTTGAAAGTATCAAACATACATAAATCCCAGTCAATTTAAATTACTTTTATAAACTAAACTGAGTCTTTTGAGTCACAAATGCTAAAGCGGCGGAGCCCCTCTGCTGCTTTCACAGTCGTCATAGGTTTGGAAAAGACTAGCGTTGACACAAATGCCGGGTTCACACAGCAGAATAATTCATCTGATTTTTGCCCCGATTTTTCCCTTCTGACAAACCCCGATTATCGGGATGGATCGTAGGACAATCTTACTTCCGTGTGTGGTGTGTTAAAAGTGATCTAGTCTGCTCGGAAGGACGTCGGGACCACTTCCACCTCAGATGTGGGATATTCATAATGTTGGACTGTCTTGGCCTGATAACAGTGTATGGTGTTCCTCGAGGACAAACGAACACGCAGCCTTTTGAATGTGACATGTAGCCAACCAGAAAGCCAGGTGACAGAAACCCGGAGGAAAATAAAACAACTCAAAAGCAACTCTCCTTCATATCATGGTGTAGCAAATGTAGAGCCCCCGTTCACGCTCTCTTTGCTCCTTTAACCAACAGCTTTTCTTTTTGTAATGTTTAAATTAGTCCACAAACTAATGGCATTGTTATGAGATTGTGGGTGAGTGCCTAGATGGTGTTGGAGGATGAGCAGGTTTCTTTCCAGGAGAGTTTGAGCTGCCAATCATGGAACCGAAGACCAGGAGGACTATTGTCAGGAAACTGAAGGCAAGGAACCGGGTAGTTTTACTAGGAGCGGGCAAGGCTAGGAAAGACTCATCAGAATGATTCGGTCAGCTTGGGGTAGCACAGAAGAGAAGACTCAGGTTTCAGGTGACCGGCATCCAGCTCCTTAAATACAGCAGCTATTGATAATGAGGAACAGGTGTGTGGGGAAACCAGCATGGCATAGCTACTGTTTCGCCTTTTAGTGATCACCTAAAGCAACAACAAGAACAACACAATCCAAGACCCTGACACCTAAAGCCAGCTCAGTGCATTAAATTATCGTGAGAGCGACAGTTTGAGGGAACAAACATACCAGTAGGTGGAAGTAATCAGACATTTTCAGACCTTCGACATCGTGTATGTTTGTTATGGAATTTGATAAAATATAAGATATTAAATTTAGGATAAGTGTAACTCACAAGTGAATATAATTTGGATAGTGTTGACTGTATTTTAGGTATGCTCGTTGTAGAGAGTCTGGAAAATGTATTTGAGATTGTTTGTGGGTTGTGGAATGGATGGATTTTGTCTTGGATGTTGGTTAAAATCTTTAGGTATATCTTAACATATACCTTCATGTTTGGGCAGGATTGTGCAAATAAAAATAAGGAATGCATGATAAATAGGTTTGTTCTATGCAGAAAATTTGTTTTTCCAGAAATGTCAATTCTTTAAAATGAATGCCTATACCTTTATGTTCAATAAGTCAATTGTTTGTTGTGTTTCAACAGGGTCCTTTGTGAAATAATACCTGTGCAAATTCTCAGTCATCCTGGTCATGGCAACCACAAACAGGTTTAAATTGGAGGACACCGGCAACCTATCCAACAAATTTAGTGAGAATAATTTCTGCAATTTTGGCAATATACTCTTTTTCCTACTTGTATTGCGCCCTATATTGGATGTCACTAAAAATGTATACATGCAATTAATTCAAGCTAATGCACCATTGGTATCAGCATTATCTATTAATCATAAACTGTTTTCAAGTTCATCCCAGTTAACTTTTTTTACCTTCGAAAAAGTTTGTTCCTGTACGAATTGTAATTTTTGAAAATTTGTCCGCATCATTTGATTGGCCTTCTGCAGTCTTGCCAGGTGCAGTTTCACTTTGTTTGGTTGTTACCCTTGGGAGGAGTTATTGAAACCAGGTTATTAAGTGATATTGTTACTTAAGGAAGATGCAGGAACATATATTTAATGTCTGCAACTGGCATTTGAAGAGAAAAATCAACAAAAAAGCATTTCTTTGTGAAAAACCACCAGCTAGATGCCACATTCCATATGTGCCTGATCCTGAACGTGGAGAAGACGAAGGAGATCATCGTCGACTTCAGGAAAAACCGGCCTCACCATGCTCCACTGCTCATCAACAACTCAGCGGTGGAGGTGGTCAGCAGTACCAAGTTCCTCGGGGTGCACATCACGGACAACCTCACCTGGACTGTGAACACCACGTCACTGGTGAAGAGGGCACAGAAGCGACTGTACTTTCTGCGGAGGATGAGGAGAGCCCGCCTGCCCCCGCCCATCCTCACGACCTTCTACAGAAGCACCATAGAGAGTATTCTGACCAGCTGTCTCTCTGTGTGGTGTGGAGGCTGCAGTGCCTCCGACTGGAAGAACGTGAGGAGAGTGGTGAGGACAGCAGAAGGGATCATCGGGGCTCCTCTTCATTAAAGACATTTCATCGCAGCGCTGTGTGTCTCGAGCCCGTAACATCATCAGGGACCCCTCACACCCCCACCATAGACTATTCTCCCTGGAAAGAGGAAAGAGGTTCCGCAGCATCCGCTGCAGGTCCACTAGGTTCTGCAAAAGCTTTTTCCCTGCTGCCATCAGACTGTTGAACTGCTGAACTGCTGAAGTATAAAAACGGACTGTGTACCACACTAGATTCGCTGATTTGCACATTTGCACATTGTATCGTATCCTGCAAAATTGCTGCTGCACCTTAACCGGAAACGTACTGAAAAACTGTGTACAATGCAACTGTCTACTTTTAAATCACTGCTGCACCTTACTGCATATTTGTTTACATTTGGTTTACAGTGTTTACATTTCAACTGCCTACTATTCACTGCTGCACTTTATCCGGAAGTCAATTGAAATTTATCCTGTAAGTGACTGCGATTGATCACTGCACTTTATCCTGTACTGTAATTCACTGCAAGGTATCCTGTAGAGTTACTGCAATATTTCTGAGCTGTGTGAAAAACGAAATTTCGTTCTGTATGCACTCTGTGTATACAAAATGACAATAAAGAAAGTCTAAGTCTAAGTCTAAGTCTAAGTGTAATTCCTTGTGTAGAGGATACAATTCTGCATGTAATATGTAATATCCCTGATAAAATATTTTAATTTGACCAACAGCAAAAGGTCAAATGTTAAAAAGCCTAAGAATAATGAGTCAATGCTACTTTTAAATCATATTAAAATGTTTCCACAGTGGAAGGTCTTGTCAGTTGAACCGAGTTTTATGTAAATCCATCAATCAGATAAAACTTTCTTGAACCAGTACCCTCTATTATCGAAAGGTTATAAAACTGAAAGTATAGGGATAGCAACCGAAAACAGGCTGAAACCAGAGGCAACCAGACCCTCGCTCATTTTTTTCTGAAAACGTTTCAACACCTATCCAGGAGTCTTTCTTCACAACTTTTACAGACAGACACTTGGGTGTGCCAGGAGCCAATATGTACATGGAGGAGGTAGAGACCAGAGCACTCAGTGCTTTCAAGGGAACACCACCAACGCACTGATTTAGATATGTGAATGACGTTTGTGTCAAAATCCAAACCAAAGAAGTTGAGGCATTCACTAACCACATTACCTAAGTGGACAACAACATCATGTTTACCAGAGATAAGGGCAAGAACAACATGTTGCCCTTTCTAGACTGGGCTGTGTAAATTGAGGAAGATGGGAGTCTCAAAACAGAGGTTTATATTACCTCCACACAGATCAATATCGGCAGTTTGATTCACATCATCCACTGGAATGGAAACGTACTTATCAGAACTCTGAGTTATCGGGCAGACAACATACCCTCTGCTTTAGAGGAGAGACAGAAAGAACACAAGCACATCAGGAAACCACTTAAAGCATGTGGTTATCCTAACTGGGCATTTGTTAAGTTGGCCAACAAAACTAGTAGAGAAAAACAGCACTGCGTCTAATTCGGAGCAAAAAAAGAGAGAGGCAAAGACATTGTCATTCCATATGTTTCACTCTGAGACACTCAGTAGAATTTTCTTAAAATACAATATAGCAGGAGTCAACTTGCTCCTCAAGAGCGAAGGACACACGTTTGATGAGAATGATGTCCAGATTTCAGACAGAGAGAACAGATGGTTTCAAGACGGGTGAAAGAATCCATCTTTGTCAAAAGAGAAAAGCCAACACAGCAATTTCAGCTTCCAAGCATCTAGAACCTTGCTTTGAAACTCAGTCAAATCAAATTACACGAGCAGCCTTATCATGATTCAGGTGGCCAGTTAAACAACTCACACCAAACAATAGATTCTAATGACCCAGGAGAGTAGTGGATGGGTTGTTGATAGCATACAGGGATAACAGTGCCATGTGGTAAGATTTAAGACTGGAGACCCACCAACGCCTCTTGAGTCTGATGTACAAATATATTAATCCAAAATAAAAGCTTATATCTCACTTTTGGCCTTAACTGAAACAATTTGTTGTTTTACAACTTTTTAATTATCCTTTTTAATCAGTTCAATACTGTATAACCAATCATTTACCAAAAAAAGGAATAGGCTGAGGAATAGGAATAAGTAACAGAAGTAAAGCAATAGGCAGAATGAGAGGAAGAGCAATGAAGCGGCAGGGGAGAGAGAACTGAATACAACAAGGAAACGTGAAGAAGGGCCAGACATGAGGGAACAAACCTAACTATGGACAGGCAGGCAGAAAAGAAAGAACAGAACTACTATTATTATGATGACCAGAAATGGAATAACACAGGAACCGAATCTAAAAGATACAAGAATAAACTACTAACAGAAATACTGAACAGAAAACTAAAGAAATGACAATAACTAGACTTTACAGGTACTAACACTAAAAGGTGCAAAACAAACAGTACTGAGGGATCCTAAGGGAGCCTAACCCTAAATGATAAAGAACAGAAACTGACTGTGACAGAAACGGAAATTAACAGACTAAAATATTAGGTGTGAAAACATAAACCAAAACTGCAGATTCCTCGGGAACCTGACACAGAATAGTCAAAGTCCTGGCACTTCATCCTTTGAAATAGCGCTCCCTAGTTATTCAGGGAGTTGCATTTTTGTGCCTGAGTAGTGGTCTCAATTTTCTGCTAGAATTTCTGCTTTATTTACCCAACAAGTTTTAGTGGAGAAGAAAAATTATGAAAAAAACCCAGTCTAATTACAACAGGGTTCCCTGCTCTGATGGAAGCATGTGAACGGCCATGTCTTGCATGGCTTGTTTGCTTGCTCCGCGAGTATGGAGCCCAAAACATAAAGCAGGAGCAATATTTTTGCTTGAATCAAAAAATGCATGAAATTCTAGAAGGCTCTTAACCTTTGTGAAATGTAACTAACATGTGTTGACAGAGGTGCTAATACATCTGTTACTGGAGGTTTTCGTAAAAATAATTATTTCTTAAGTGGAAATAATTGTTCAGCACTTTGGTCAGCAGTAATGTTTTTAAAGTGCTCATAAATAAAATTGGCTTGGCTTGGCCTGGAATATATTTCCTCTCTGAATAAGTGTACCAAAATTAAGGATTTTACTAATATTTTCAATTTTCAGTAATATATACAGCCATATAAGATTAACTAATTTTTTTAAAGACTTTTCACAGATCTTTACCCAAGATGAGAACTTTTGCTCCTTTTGTCAAACTACTTGGTATATCAGTAAGTAATTATTTAACATATGAAACATGTTTATGTTTTCATCTCATTCAGCCAGGCAAAATGGCGCCTCAGTTCAGTCAAATTTATTTATATAACTCACAATTCACAAAAAATGTCATCCCAAGAGAAGCAGATCCAACACATTCCTGATTATAAAGAATCTGGTTCAGAACAAATTCTGTTCAGTGCAGTACAGGCCAGTCATATAAATACCCCATCAAATGCATGCTATATTTTTACTGTGAATCATAAAGGTTAATGATTACATAGTTAAAAACACATTTTTGTCATTGGAGACATTTCAATGTCTTATTGTACTGTTTTAAAGTAGAACTGTGTGCAAACGCTTTGACTTCAAGCTTCACATCTTAGACTCCTAAACCAGCAATCACTAAAATATTTCCTCGTCAAAGTTCTTTGTAGTTAATTGTACATCTGTGCAGGAAATGTCAAGTTTGTATATTTTCCTCATAACATGAAGATGTGTAACACGTCTTGATCAACCTCTATCTTTATGAAAAAGCTGATTTTGAGAAGCGAGAGAGAAGAAAGTCCGGTACAAACACTGACGGAATCAAAGGACTGCAGCAGAAACAGTGTGATAGATTCATATTTGAACTTGGTAATTGGTTGGACACTCTGCAGGCAATACAACAGAGCAGCCTTTCGGAGTGTGGTGTGCCTTTCCCAGCCTTGCAGTGCTGCCTCGTCAAGTACAAAGCCAGAAATATGAGTTCAGAGGGTTTTAATGCCTGAAGAGGAGAATACGGACATTAAATTATCAGGGGAAAACAGCAGGGTGTGAAGAAAGAGCTTTCTAAAGCCTGCAAACGTATGTACGGGCTGCTTCTGACACGGAAACCTGGCCAAAATTCATGGGCTGCTTTATTCTGAGCTTCACACCAAAACAGCAGCAGCTTGTGTGTGTGTGTGTGTGTGTGTGTGTGTGTGTGTGTGTGTGCAAATTTACAGTATACTAGCAATTTATTCACTTTCTAAATTGGAATTTAAAGAATTAAGCTACTGTATTATAAATCCACACATTTTTCCATGCAGTTTTACTTTCTGACATAGTCCTATTTGTAAGAATGTATGCTTTTCTAAAACAACGAGCAAATCAGCTTTAAAGGAGAAAAACATAGTGGCTCATTTACTGTATTTGTAATCCATTTAGCTCTTTTTCATCATAAACTGTTTAGTTTGAGGTCATTCATTGTATTCGTATGATAAGAAAGCCTCCACAGTTTAGACACAAAGTTGTCTAAAAAGTCATGAGAGGAAGTGTGGCAGGTCAGTTCCTCATTGAAGAAAAGGCAACAAAATAGAATCGACACAACGTATAAATTGAAAGTTTCTTTCATGTGTCTGTGATTAACACATAAAATGAAATTTGACTTGAAACTGCACCTCTCTGCTTCCTACAGTGGCTCGGTTGAGACTTTTCAGGATCCCTCGTAATAGCCTGAATTCCGGAGTGAGCACAGATATAAGCACAATGGGAAATAAAAGACTATAACTAAATGAAAAGAATTACTCCTGAGAGTTACAGCTTTAACACACACACCTTATTAATCTTTAATTTCTTGTCTTGGTCTCTCTCTCTTTCTCTCTCTCTCTTTGCCTCCTATTCTTCTTTCCCCCTAGTTTTTTTTCTCTTCTGAAGCAATTACACCCAAGAGAGCTGAGCACATAGGACATGTTCCCACTACCTGCAGCAATAATATATCATTACGTACTAAACATATAGCAGCTACGCAAACAGCCTTTATTGCCACTTCAGGGTGAGTGCTATTTATAAGCGGCAGCAGAGTCACTCTGCTACATAAGTTGCATTTATTTGTGTGTAGGTTATTTTACTTTTTTTGTACTTTTCTCACAGGGCTGCCACTCTGTCCATATTTGCTTTCTTTAATTTCAGTACCCTCTCACTGACATTAGGGGGTGCTGGAAGCCTTTAGACTTGAGCAATGAGGCGTTGCTGACATTCTTTGAAACAATTTCCTTCTTTTCTACAGTTTTAAATAGATTTACTTTGGGGAAAAAAAGATTATAAATCGTAGCTTCCTAAAATGCTGTTACAATAAATTGATGTCAGATGATAAAGAGATTAAAAACCTGCAAACAAGGTTTATTATTTGTAGCATGCTTAAGCCATTTAAACTTAAATAAAGCTTTAAATTTAATAGAATTAAAATGTTTTGGATGAATTCCAGCCGAATTCCTGACACAACTGGAATTTGTCTTTGTTTCTGTAACACTTGGACAAAAAAAAAAAAAAAACAACTAACAAAAACTTCTTCTTGGTAACTTATTGAAACTCATGAATATTTACTAGAACACATTTCCCCTTGTTTATTTATATATACATATGTATATAATATCATTTATTCTAAGAGGGTCTATAAATCAAAAGTATTCCCAGAGAATAACAGATAAGTGAGGTTATTGTGCAACGAGGCCAGCTGGTGGTAATAATTTAATGACGTTTTACAGGCGCTATAAAGACAGCAAACAGATGTGGCATTAAGGATTATAAAGTTGGTAAAACTTTTAACAAGTCCTATGTATTTCAGAGGTACAACAGCTACCCCCCCCCCAACCTAGAATAAAAAGAATTTACACATCCTTCAATTCCGAAGCTATCAATCACACACGTGTTATTCCCCTGGGAGCGTCTTTACATGCATATTTATCAGCTCAACATGCTAATTCCCGCTGCTATACGCCCGCCAGGCACGTCTCCAGGCGTGTTTATGACTCGTAATTGTTGATATCCTTTGATATATTCCTCTGAACTAAGACATCATTTGGTTTTTGTGGTCGAAAGTCAATGAGGCACAATGACCCGAGCTTTCAATTCAAATTTACAGTTCAATATCTATTATATGCTACTCGGCGCCTGGAGAGGAAGCCTCTTTCAAAGCAGAGGAGCAGGAGGGGGGGGGGGGGGGGGGGGGGGTTCGGCGGCAGCATGAAGTACTTATCAGCAGCAAAGCTCATCTCAAGGTTAGTTAATTGATTTAAAAAATATACAAAGCTTGTGTTATTATCATTCCGATTATTGCTAATATTAATGGTGGTTCATGTTGGTTCATGGTTCTCTGCAGGATTTGTCACTCTACATTGTAGCCTGTCAGGGAAATAAATGGCAAAAAATCAAATGTGTTTCTTTTTCTTCTGTAAACTTCCACAACTTGGATGTCGCTCACAGGACTCTGAGAAGTTTGTCATCTTTTGCCAAACAATTAACAGTGGAAAAAAGTTTCTGCAGTTGCGAGACACATGCCATATTGTTGCAGGTTCATCAGCATGCATTTACATTGCTAAAGAGCATATACGGAGGCTGGGGAAGCCAGGCATAAATTCAGCAACATGAGATCTGTCACATTTGTTGTTTTTTTCCCCTTTATCCTTCATCCAGGGCCTGTTCCTCTTCCCTTCGATTTTTCCCACTGACACCTGCCGTAGCACCTCCAGGGAAACGTGCGTTCAAGAAATGCAATTTAAAAGAAAAGACAAACAATGCTGGAAAAAAAGTGAGGGATAAACATGCTGCTGAGCGGATGCTGGACAAACATCCTTCCAATTCACAAACGATTTGGCCGTGTTGGCTGCTCGCAGGTGTGAAAATTTCAAGGACAAACTTGATTATGGTCGTACTTTTACTTTGCGTTTCCGGTGTTTGTTTACTTGTCATGCTTGTCTCTCTGACAGATTCTCTGCTCAAGGAGAGTGGGATGGGAAAGCATCAACGTGAGCGTCTTGAATTGGAGATGTTGGATCCACAGGCCCAAGTCGGCATCATAAATGCGTTTTGGCATTAAAGACAAAAAAAAATATGACAGAAAATTAATTTTTCTTTCTTGATGATGATTTTAAGTCCAACCTGCTCAGTTCTATGTCCCTTATAAATATAGTATAAAAAGTACACCCTTGTTCAATCGTAGTTTTTTTCACTTATCTGGATTCTGAAAAGATTCAGTCTACCACAGACGCTTAAATTAAAATCTAACCTTAAATGTACAAAAACAAACATATTCCACACAGCCATTTATTAAACAAAGATGAAAAAGATTAATCTGTGAAAAACTAAGTACACCCTTGTTGCTTCCATAGGTTTCATAAGGGAAAGTAGTAGCCATCTGTTACTAATTAAGTGTTGATAAAAGTAGGAATTTCACCAGTTTGCTCACAGGGCACACATGTGTGTATCAATACAACATCTAGAATGAAAGGCTTAGAGGGGTAAATATTGCTTCATATCAATCTGGGAGGAATTATAGCACCATGGGCAAACTAGTAAGAAAGAGGATCACATTTAGGACTGTTGCCGAGAGGACGTCCCAGTGAATTCAACCCAAGGTCAGACTGAGAAATGTCTCGTTTGACCGTCTGCACACAAACCCCACACACTCAGACATGATCCCATTTGTGGTGTTCATGGGGAGGATCTTAAGGCATATTGATGATATATGAAGATGAGGGTGTCTGTTTTGGACTCTTTTTGTTTGCAGAAAATAGGATTCATTTAGCATCTTTAGGCCATGGACTTCAGCATTCACTCGAGTGGTTTGCAGCCAGGAGGAGAGTTCATTTAAGTGTGAGGCCATCATAATTTGCCAGAAATCAGGTAGATTAGTCCCTCTGAGTCAAGCCGAAGAGTTCTTGTGTGTCTTAGTGTGGGTGTTGTTGGTGATTGTAGAATGGAGATGAACAAACGATTGGAACCCAATCTGTAGCTATGTCTCTACTCTCCATTGTGGGGAAGAAAAAGCAGAGCCATAAAACAAAGCTCTCAATGTACTGGTCCATTAATGTTCTGACCCTTACCTGTGGTTACAAGATGAGGATCATGACCGACTAACTCTTAGAGATAGGACGAAGAGCTCTATCATCTAGGTAGGAGGAGCTTGGATGACAGGATCAAAAGAGGTCTTCTGGCCACCTCCTTTTAGAAGCTCTACCACTGGACGGTGAGCTGTAACCTGCTGAAGAAACTATATATTATCACTGCTCTCTCATCCACCCCTCGTACTCCTGAGCAGTGTGGGTGGCTCCATTTCTGAAGCTCAGGTCCTCTACTAGAGGCCTGGAAGCTTGGGGGTTCTTCTTAGAATCTTAGCTGTTCCTAAGATTGTGCTCTTATGGACTGAGAGGTCTGATGTTTCTCCAGGTATCTGTTGGAGCCACTGCTCCAGAGTTGGGGTCATTATCAATGATCACAATGGCCTGTTGGTTGGCCATTACCATTTTGTCTGTTTGTATCTGGAAGTCCCAGAGGATCTTAGCTCTGTTATTCTCCACCACCTTGGGAGGTGACTCCCATTTTGACCTGGGAGTCTCCAGTTGGTATTCTGAACGGATGTTTCTGTACACTATAACAGCCACTTGGTTATGGCGTTCCATGTGTCTATAGGGATGCTTAGGGATTCCCCTTAGTTGTTCAAACTTGCATGTTCACTAGCATGTTCCAACTTCTACCCTCTGGTAGGCGCTACAGAGCACTGTACACCCAAACCAACAGGCCATAAGGCCTTGCATTCTGCTCATTACACCATTGCATTATTGTCTCAATCTTTCTGCTTGGTTACAGTGTGTTCATACAGTATGTGTTTTCTATACTGCAGACTGTGTTTGATTGTTAGTACTGCACTATTGTCTTATTGTATTATTGTATAAGCAAGCACATCATGAGCATTGTACAATCCAGAGTAAAAGTCCTCGTATTTGTACACATACCTGGTAAACAAAGATGATTCTGATTCTTAGTGAGCTGGAGGTTTCCCCTCCGGGCTCTTGTACACTCCATGACCCAATCTCAGATGGGTGAAATATAATATGCCAATATGCAGATCAGTAGACAATTTAAGGTTCAGTGCCTTTCCAAAGACACTTCAACATGTGATAAGGGGAACTAAAATCAAAACCTTCCAATTGCCAGAAGACATTGCTTCCCATTGAGTCAAAGCGGTCCTTTAAAACCATACACAGCAGATTGGTACAAATATGTCATACCAGCTGTCAAGCATAGTAATCGACTGGCGATGATTTGGATTAGGTTACCTCTCTGTATACAAACGTATTCTAGAGTCAAATGTGATGGCCAAAATTCCTGTACAATGATGTTTTGCCACATATAACTGGGTTAGACCCATCTAGTCTAGGTCCCACTAGCTATCCTTCAGTAGCACATCCAGAAAACAGGATATTCAGCCTATGAGGACATTATGAAAGAAAGATAGAAGAAACCAACGAGTCCACACTTGAAGTAAATATTCTCCATTCAGTGAAACACCTGTTCTGAAATAAATTCTGGAAACTGGCAGCTCCATATACACAAATGTGAATGTGACTACAGCGGAATGTATTAGGTTACGTTGAAGCGTATTTAAAAAACGGGCCTAAAAGTCATGCAGAAAACATCTACTGAGAGTTATTTCTGCTAAAGATGTTTCTACATGTTACTAAGTCAGGGGGTTTGTACATTGGCTTCATTCTTGTATAATAAAACAATCTGTTGTGTTTTCTTGAGGTATTATTTACACAGAACCTGGTATTATCTCTCGATGCATAAAGGCCTACAATAGAAATTGTACTTTCTTTTCTCTATGATTTCATTTATGGCAGCTATCTCATCTCAAACGTAAAAGAAACAAAAACTATTTTTGAGACAGTTTTCAGGAGAAAAGAAAGGAAGAGCCCACCTTCTGGTCAGCTCACGAGAGAAGAGACGCTCCTTGCGTAGTGGACATTGTTAGAGGCTCATAAAAGACAAATAAGTAGGTGTCACCGCAGAAATTACTTTCTGTGATGAACTACGTAGCCATCATCAGCAATGACACAGCGTCATTCACATCAACAACAACACAGGTGCATGAAAAATGGAGCGAGCTGGCAGGAAAATGAATTATTAATGACACATTTAAGTATTATAACAGAAAATCAATGAGCATACCTGGTGTAATTAACATGCACAATGTTTTCCATAATCCAGCACAGTATAATTATGCCTCTCTATTCCAGTACACGTTAGCATTAGCTCTTTCTAAAGCACACAACACCTGTTTATTTGGTTTGCTTGTTCTCTGCCTTCCCCTGTTTTTGCCCCTCTCTCTGTAATGATAAAGAGGCAGCAGAATGTTATTTAGCTCTGCTCCACTGTTGGATGTGGATCTGCAGTCATTTGCAGCTGGCCGCGGACCCTTAAGCTCAAAACCAAAAGGGATAAAACTGTGCCAGCTTTAACAAAATGGGTTTTTTTGTTCACCTTCTTTAATCTATTTCTTCAGATTCTATAAAATGTAGGCTCCATAAACAAGCTTTTTAAAGCTGTTTTTATCTATTTAGCTTTTTTTTGCAGGATACTTCACATCAATCATGGCTGTACATTTATTTCATGCGCTGCTGTTGATTCACAATAAAGGCTTGGGGTGTGGGCTTATCTCTGTATACTGTAACATGTCCACTAATCACTGATTACCACCGTCTGTTTGTGCTGTGACCAGTGGCCGTGTACAAGATTTCCCATCGTTCCTGAAGGATGCAAGGCAACAGCTTGAGCGGAATCCAGCACGGGACTGGGAGTTTTTGGCAAGTCAAACTTTATCAGCACAAACATGCGCAAAATGAAAACAAACACAACCCAGACTGCTAATTACCATCCGCCTGGACCTCTGTCCTCTGTTTTTGTCACAGATAGAGAGAGAGAGAGAGAGAGAGAGACACACACAAAATGGCCGACTGCACTGCACCATGCAGAAATCAGAGGAAACTGCTGCTGTTCCCTCTGTCCAGAGGACAAACCCTTGTCGCCTGGATAATACAGGTTGACACACTGGTAGCCCCAGTGATTTTTCACACCTATTATTTCTTGTGCAGTGTTATACATTACAGCACTCACAACAGTCTGGTATCTTCCGGGCCATGTGGCCTGAATCTACGCCAAATCCTGTGCCACTAATTTTACTAATTGTCTGAGCGTGGCCAACACTTTTCATTGGTATGGAGCCTACAGTGTCACGGAAAGCTAATGAGAGCTAAATAATGTATGTGAACCTTTTTAATTGCTTCATTTCTCATATTGCTTACCAATTCTCATATCATAGCCAGCAATGCCATTTTTTCTTCTTCTCTTCCTCTAATGGTTTTAACAGTTCCAATACTAATAAATGTACCAGTTTTTAAAAGATAATGAACAGTAATGAATCTTGGAGAGGCACTGTGTAACGCTGTAACACGGGGCTGCAGATGTATACCTACTAACAGCAGAGTTAACGTGGAAGTTAAGCACACTGAAGGTAATGTCTGTTTTGGACATAACTTGGCACACATGCACTGTAGTTCAATGATGGGTATGTAAATGATTAGATTTACGAGGATCTAGAATGGGTCCTAGAACAGATACAGTAAGTGGTAGCACTACAACTTTAGTGATAGCAGTTGCTGGAGTGTCCAACAATCCATCAAATCCAAAGATGAAGGTCAAAATATGCAGAGAATGCCTCAACGTATTAGACCACATTACCAGATAATAGTGGAGTTTACAGTGGTTTAGATGTGGTCAGTTGAATGTGGTTGAAATGAATTAATCTAGAATTATAATCAAGTAATGTGAATGTGAACCAAATTAAACTGAAATTGTTTTTCTCTCAATTCTTGTGTCATATATTTCTAAAGGAAGTCATTTTCATATCATCTATCCTCTGTAGTTCTTTTTGGCAAGTCTTTCATCCTACAAATATCCACTTGGCTTATGCTTGTGAGCAAATACTCCACAATATCATGTCAGCATCCTGCATGGGGACTGAAAATTATTGATAAAGCAGCCAAAGCCAAAAGAAAGACTTTGAGGGATCTTTCAAAAACAATGAAAAATGTTGTTTCAATTATAGAGGGAACACACTTTTCAGCCTCCTTAGGAAAATTTATTCTGGGGTGTTGGAGAGGAGGATCCGACTGACTTGAACCTTGAATCCAGGAGGAGCAATGCAACTTTCATCACTGCCGTAGAACAGTAAACCAGATCTTTACCGTGAGAGGATCATGGGAGTATGCATCCCTGATCATGGGAGTATTCATCTCTGATCTCCACGTGTTTTGTGGATCTGCAAAAGTCTTATCACCACGTCCCCCGTTGTATTTTGTTAGTATTGGCTTTTGAGGGCTGTACAGTCCTTGTATGGCCAAAGCAAGAGCTATATCCGCAATTCCAGCACAAAGTCTGTTTCCAGTGCACATTGGACTCGGCCAGAGCTGCTCCTTGTCACCAATCCTGTTTGTGGTGTTCATGGACAGGATCCAAAGGTGTATTTGTAGAGAGAAGGTTGTCTGGTTCGGGAAAATCAGCATCACATCTCTGCTTTTTGCGAATGTTTTGGTTGTGTTGGCTTCTTTGGGCCAGAGTGCACTGGAGCAGTCTGCTGCTGAGTTAGAAGCAGATAGGATGAGAGTCAGCTCTTACCAGTATGAGGCCATGGTCCTTGACCAGATAAAGATGGACTGCCCCCGTCAGTTTGGGGGTCAATCTCTGCCACAAAAGGAGTAGTTTAAGTCTCTTGTTGCTTTGTTCATGAGTGATGGTATGATGGAACGATTGGGGTTGAATCTGCAAAAACAGGGCGCTGCTCCAGTCTGTTATGGGGACGACAAAGTTGAGCTCTCGATTTACTGTTCTACATAAAGACCCTCACCAAAGGTCATGAGGTATGGATCATGGCCAAAAGAAAGAGGTCCCTGATACAAGCGGCAGAAATTAGCTTGCTCCGGAGGGTGCAAGAGCAGCAGCTTCTCCATAGGGAGCCAGTAAGGGTTTTCCAGGTGCGTTCCTTCAGGTGGAGACCCTGGGGAAGACCAAGATCTTGCTAGAGGATGTAGCTGAAAAGAGGGATGGGTTTCTTTGGGTTTCTTCCCTGTGACCTGATCTCGGATACGCAGAAGATAATGGATTGATGGATGCATGGATGGATGATAAAAAAATAATAATAATTAAAGGGGAACCTTTTATAAAATACTTGTGGGAACGTCTTTGAAGAAAAGTAAAATGTACCAGCACCATATTTAAACACCATTATTAGTGGAATATTTCCTCTCTCAATGTGAGCTCCCCCCATCTTTCTTTGGGTAAACATTATTTTGGATGCGTTCATTGACGCATACAACCTCATCAGGTGAAGCGGCGTATGCCAGCATGAGCCACCTGGGCTTGTGTGTGTGTGATTACACGCATTTGTGTGTATGATGGTGAGTGTGTGTATACACCTTGCTTATACAGCTTGCTTATGTATCTGTGTGCCTCTCCATGTCACAGAGCTGTGTATGGATATCTGCTAGTGAGGCATGTGCATTGTTTGTGTAATTTCTTCCACTGCCGCGGGTCCCACAAGAGCATCCATTGGCCTCCTCTCTTTCCAGACTCCTATCAGCAGGAAAGCTATAATTTTGCAGCAAATTTGATCATCCAAATAGCTGAATATTTAATGAAATTAAAGCTGTATTATTTATTTACTCCCTATAGTGCAACCTACATTCAGGCAACGGCAGGTGGTCCTGTAAATATACTCTATCTGACACAAACTTTGAATTATTGATCCATTATTTATCATAATTCATGTCACTGTAAACTGAGTGAAATGATCAAGCACCACAGGATTCATCCTTCTGATGACCCCCAGACAGCGTTACAAGGTCAGAGTCACGATGCTGTGGAGAATAAACCATAGAGTTCCCTCTAAAACTAATCAAAAAGTATGCTGCTTTTATTTTACTGTATGCTGCAAATATTTAGGTTCAACAACCAACCAAAAAAAAAAAAATCTGAATTAAAGACATTTTAATACATATGTCTTGAATCAAATTACAAATTCAAAGTCAATACATTTCAATCTGATCCTAGTTATAAAATATCTATCTATCCATCCATTATCTGTAGTCGCTCATCCGTGCAGGGTGGTCAGTGCCTATCTCCAGCGGTCATTGGATGAGAGCCGGGGTACACCCTGGAGACACACAAGACAAACAACCATGGACGCACACACTCACACCTACGGGCAATTTAAAGACACAAATTTGCCTAACAGTCATGTTTTTGCGGGAGTACCAGGTGAGAACCCACTCATGCACAGGGAGAACATGCAAACTCCATGTAGAAAGTCCCCAATTCAAACCCAGGGTTCAAACCCAGGACCTTCTAGCAGCAAGACAACAGTTACTAATAAAACAATGAAGTCAAACTAAGTTTATTATTCAATCTAGTTCAAATTTTTCAAATACCTTTAAGGACACCCAGCTGGCTTGGAACGTTCACTCCTCCTGAGAGAGTGTTTAATGACAGTAGACAGTTGCTTGCACTGTGTTCTTAAATTTGCAGCTGTCCCTCATACTGAGCATGCATGTCACAATATTAAAGAGAAAGACTCTTAAATGTGGAGAAACCTCCAGCAGAACCTGGCTCAATGTGAGCGACCATTTGCCACAACCAACTTGGATTTGAGAAGACAGAACATACACACAAAAACAGTTGCATGAGCTGCCATTGGCTACTTTAGTGGCAATGTGGAGGAGAGAAACAATTAAACATATTAGCTCTGAAACAGTGGTAAAACCTTTGAAAAACAGTATATAACAGTTAGTCACAACAGTAGCTTCTTCTGATTCTTTGTCTAGGAGAGAGGGGAATTAAAAACAAAGTTAAGTGTATCATCAATAGAAAGAGAATATGAAGTTATTGGTAGCAAACAGCTTGGATGAACATCCTCGCCATGGAGGCCTCACAGCTAAACAGGACACCTGGCCAGTTATAACTTCAATGAAGAGAAGAAAACAGGTTCATTCATCACATACAGGTACAACTGCAGATGATGCATTACTGGAGAAAGTAGCAGAGCGGGAAAATGTGGACATTGTGTCCTCCAGCAGCCTAATTCTATAGCAGCATGACTACAGAGATATGTTGATCCCGATGGCGGAAGCCACTCCTAATATAAGATTGATCAAAGCTGTGAGGCAGAGTGTAAAAGTAGACATGGTGTCCACAGAACAGGAGTGTGATAACTAAAAGGTCTGCATCCCATGCAACTTTTAAAAACTGTAGGAAACACCTAGAAACCTGCAGTCTGCTCCTTTGGAAGCGTATGGAGCGATCAGATGTTTGATGTAGGACAGAGATTGATTATTAAGGGCTGTCTGTGTGAGGAGAGTTTTAAATGATAAACCGGATCTAACAGGTAGCCAATAAAGAGAAACTACAATAAATTATCTCACTTATTAATCTTTGTCAAAACTCGCACTGCAGCAATTTGAACAAGCTAAAGGCTTTTAAAAGATTTTTTTCTGTGACTTTCTAATGTGAACTACTTCCTATAGAATTTTTGCAAGGACAAATGTTTCTGCATCGGTCGGGTATTGGATATTTCTAATTTTGGCAGTATTGCAGAAGTGAAAGAAGGAACGTCCTAAACACTTGTAAAATATGGGACTTAAATGATATGTCTTGGTCAAGGTTTTTTACATTATTACCAGAAGTCAGTTTAATGCCATCCAGAGTAAGTGACTGATTAAGCAGCTTGTTTTTCAGAGGTGATGGTCCAAAGACAAGAACCTATGTCCTGTCTGAATTCAAAAACGGATTCCAACCAACTGATTGGAGTAATCAGGATTCATGGATAAACGTAGCAGAGTACCACAAGCATGACATAGCAAATTTATGCCATGATACCTGATAATTTTAACAAGTGGAAGCATATACAGTATAGAAAAGAGAATAGGCCCCAACACTGAACCATGTGGTACTCCACAAGTAACCTGGAACGCAAAGATTTATCATTAGTATGAAGAAGCTGGAATATATCAGACAAATCTGACCTAATATCAGCCTAGTGCTGTTCCCTTGATTGCTATGCTACAAGTTGGAGCCTTTGCAAGTAAATACTGTAATACTGCTGTAACAGAACAAGTACAGACAGAAGCTTATTTATAAGGCCATGAGAGTATCTTCAGTGACTTTTTTCAGTCAGGTTTCAGTGCTATTATGGGTTCTGGAACCTTTTCATTACTGTGTTAATTGAGCACCTGATGTTCAATAGAACACCAGGAGCAGATAAAAAGATTTTATACTCTATCTATCTATCTATCTATCTATCTATCTATCTATCTATCTATCTATCTATCTATCTATCTATCTATCTATCTATCTATCTATCTATCTATCTATCTATCTATCTATCTATCTATCTATCTATCTATCTATCTATCTATCTATCTAATATATATATATATATATATATATATATATATATATATATTTCTTTTTTTTTTTTTACAGACATCCTGCATTCACTCTGACCATGGTATAAATGCAGTTAATATGGACCCAGCAGAATATAGCAGGACCAGTTCTGAACTTGGAAATTATTGTCACAGCTGGCTTCAGCTTCAGCATCCTCATCAGCATCCATCATGGCTTGTGGGCGATCACATTCATACTCTGGCTGAAACCTAGAGTTGATACCCTAGTATTTTGAAAGCTCCATTTTTGTCTTATATTCATTGTATATTCATATAAGTTGTATCCGTCCTTTAAAAAAGCCAGTCAAACAGGATGGCCTATAACCTGTCAAAAGTCTCTCCAGCATAGTGTTTAATGAAGCCAGCTGATTACAGTGAAATGCATTTCTTTGTGCCAATCCTAATCGTTTAGGATTATTATTATTTTCATGGGCTGTTGTCGGTATGACTGTCTGTGACATCAGTGATCCAAGAAATCTTCAATGCAGTGCTCTTCATAGAAATATTATTTTTCCATACTAACGTTTTCTATTATTCTAATTGCAAAGTTTTTGAAAAGAAATCCCCTTCTATTTATTTTAAAAGATATATACATAAAAAAGAAATGTTTCTTCATGGTACAATAGGTGACCACCTAGTTTAGCAGTTTATTATCGATGTTTGTTCTGTTTAAGCACAGATAGATGTTAAAATTTAAATACTACATCATAATTAGTAGCTGCTAAAGTTATGTAAAACATGTAAATCTATACCTTGAAATACATTCTGCAGCCTGTCTCTGTTTCACAACCATCTTTTTATATTTATGTCGCTGTATATTTATGTGTTTAATATAAAGTAAAAACATTCAAACTCGTCTAGCTGTTAGGTGCAGTGATGCAAATGCAACCTAAACGTCCTTTAAAATGTGCAAAGGGAATAGAAAAAAAAAATGCTCTAGAGGTAAAATACATCAGCCATCATTTACAATCTATTTTATGCTCTTAAGACATTATCCAGAGAAATCCATATTTAAACATGACAGAAGCCCGTGTGACTGAGTCCAAAAAGTCAAAGAGAGTTCTTAAAGACCAGATTCACCATAACAAAGACAAGGAGGCTGCTTTTCAAGCTGTCAAGATGTTTATTTCTACCCACAACAGCTTAAAAACCACCTGCACCTGCATCCTTTCACTTTCTGTGACGGATGCGATTTGAGAGCTTGATGTGAAATGCAGGTGGCAAAGTGGGCTGATGTAGTTTTTAGAGCGCCTGATGTGCTTTCAGTCCTTTTATTTGGGCCACATTAACACTATTTTTGGTCATTTTTACATACAGGAAAAATTATTTTGGTGTCTGGACCACAGGATAAAATGTCATATTTAATGTTTACGAGTAAAAGCGAGTTTTGAATCGCAAATCAATCCAAAAACAAAGATTTGGGGATTTCTTTTATCCCTCTGACAGAGGAGCTATGTGAACCTGAGAGGCGTTGTTTGTCTCTTTGTCTTTTGGCAACATGACACAAAAACTCTGACGTTCGAAACTTAACGGCGAAAAAGAGAAACAGACATTCAGCTGGATAATTCTGGCCTCCAAAGTTATTGAGACATTCATTACAGACTCAAGGATACAAACAATGCATTTATTTTATGAAGCATCCCCATTTGTAATCTGCATAAAAATCACCTTGTGGAGGATTAACTTTTTTCTTTCTGTTGTTTCTTACCTTATTTCTTGTACCTGTTGTGCACAACCACATACAAATGATCATGTTAATGATTAGGATGAATATTTGTTGTGATAACAGAGATTCATAAGGCTGATTTGGATTAAAACTTTTAATAATTGTGGATGACTATGGTGACATTAAACGTTCTAAATGTTCTACCGTAATTTATGACAGTGGGTGAAACATTGACCTACTCCAGATTCTCATGTTTCTTCTTAAAGGCAGGATATAATCTTCTGCAGCGTGGACAACATCTGGACAGGCTGACCCTTCATGCATGTTAAATAAATTCACTTCACCTAACCTTACAGCACATTTTGTTACATAGAAATCGCACAAATCTTTGTAAGGTAGTAGTTTTCATATTTTGGGACAAAGACACCTGAAAGCATACATTTGTGTTCACCCCATTTTACTCTGATACCCCTACATAAAATTTTGTGTAACCAATTGCTTTCAGAAGTTATCTAATTAGTAAAAGAGTTCTTCTTTGTGTAATTTTATTTTAATATTCAATTCAATTCAATTTTATTTATACAGCACCAATTCATGAAACATGTCATCTCGAGGCACTTTACAAAATCAAAATCTTTATATCTCTATAAACACAGCTGTTCTGTGAAGGCCTGAGATGTTTCTTAGGGATCATTTTGGAAAGGATCCTGATGTGTGCATGGGTTTCTGAGTGTGAGTTGTGTGGGATCTTCCCTAAACAGAGGATCTCTGCTTGAGGGCGTGGCCACTGACTGCAGTTGGCACACCTGTCTGCAGTTTCCTTATCACCTGCTGGGGCTTTTAGGTGCTGCTGGAAAATATGGTTGAGCAATATATAGATAAAGAATATTATGGATATGTAAAAATTTATACAGATGCTTCAAAAGATTCAAATAATAGGAATGGTGTTTCGTTTGTAGTTCCAGAATTTAATTTTAAATCAGGTAAAAGAATTAGTAATGAAGTTTCAGTTTACACAGGAGAAATGTTTGGCATCATGTTAGCATTAGAATGGATTGAAGAAATTAGACCACTAAGAAGTGTAATTTGTTCAGATTCTAGTTCAACATTATATTCATTTAAAAACAATCATTCAGATAGCAGACCGGATTTATTGGTAGAAATTCAGCAACTATTATTCAGAATTCAAGCAATGGGATTAACTGTTTCTTTTATATGGATTCCTTCTCATATAGGAATAAAAGGGAATGAGATGGCAGATAAATATGCAAAAAGAGCAAGTAAATACAGTTTAATTGATATAATAATTCCATTTAGTAAAGGTGAAATAAAATCAGTAATTAAGAAAAGGATTAGAGCAAGGTGGCAGAAACAGTGGGAAGAAGAAAGAACTGGAAGATGGTTTTATAATATTCAAAGGAAAGTAGGATTAATGAGGATGACATCAAGGAATAGAAGGGAAGAAACAGTAATGTCAAGATTACGTTTTGGACATACAGGGTTAAATAGCACATTATTTAAAATGGGGATTCATGATACAGGAAAGTGTGATTTTTGTTTTGTTGAAGAAACAGTGGAGCACGTTATATTATTTTGTAGTAAATATCATATTGAGAGAAATGAATTGGTAAATAGATTACAAAACAGTAAATTAAAGTTAAACATAAAATATCTTTTAGATATGAACACCAAATCAGAGGGTTATTCTTTATTATTAAGATATCTTAAAAAGACTAATTTGATAAAACGGATTTAGTTATTTATTTATTTATTTATTTATTTTTTATTTTATTTTTTATTTTATTTTTTATTTTATTATTTATAGTAGTAGGATATTAGAGTAGGTCATCCCGATTCACA
Organism: Fundulus diaphanus; assembly: GCA_037039145.1. Lineage (NCBI taxonomy): Eukaryota > Metazoa > Chordata > Actinopteri > Cyprinodontiformes > Fundulidae > Fundulus > Fundulus diaphanus. The sequence continues at coordinate 46,515,539 of CM073130.1, forward strand.
CTCCATTTCAGTTGGTGGCGGTAATGCACCAAAAGTTGTTTGCCAACCGCCATAAAACAATAGAAGAAGAAGAAGAAGAAGGTGCTGCTGGAGGACCAGTCCTGCCTGATGTTCAGCCTTTTTTGGTAGAGTCAAGCCAACCCTAGCCTCTCCAGGTAACCTTGTGAATATTGTTCTTTGTTCATTTTCCTTTATTTATCCAGATGAAAGCCCCCCTGAGATCAAGATCTCATTGAACCTGGGCAGAAAGCATGCAGCGCCTACAATCATACCTACCTACCTTCTTCAAACGCTTGTCTCATGATCTTTGTGCGTTGTATCCTCTTGTTGGCTTCCACACCACTGCAAGTCATTTTACAAACATCTTCAGGACACTCTAGAAATCCTTCAGTGTTGGTTCAGTGCAGCTCCAAAGCCTTCAGCTGTCACCAGTTTAGATCTACCAACCCCAACTGCTCCTCTCACACAGCAATCTGTCCTGGAACTCAACTTCATGGAAAGTAGTCCTTCTTCTCAGGCCATCACCAGGACTCGCACTTCCCTCCTAAAATCCTCTGTCACTGATAATACGCCACCTTCATTCTGAATTCAGAAATCCTTTCTAGTCGCTGCCTGCATCATGTAACTACTCCCCTTTTCCCCTGACGCCATTGCACAATTTGCTTTTCCCTGTTGTGAAATAAACCTCTTCACTTAAGTAAGCCTGACTTATGAGCTTGATTATGCATGTGGGCCAAGAAGCTTTCTAGAAACATGGCAAATATTGAATAAGGAGTATTACGAAGACCAAGGAACATACCAGAGGCCTCAGAGACAAAGTTGTGGAGATATTTAAAATAAGTAAAATGCAACGGGTATGGCATAACTGCAAATCTTTCAGGCTGACATTGTAGTAAAGGGACAGAAATCAGTTTTAGAAGCAGGCAAAATACCCATGGTATCACTGGAGGAGCCGCAGAGATCCACAGTTATGGAGGGATAATGTGTTGAGGTGGTTCTGACATGCGACTTGGGCAGGCAAATACTGCCAAAGAGTAAGAACATTATGTTTGAAAGGCTGATTTGGGGTATCAACAATGGTTAGCCGTGAGGAAAGTAATAACGTCTTCAGCCCAATTAAGTGAATTACCTGGAGATTTAAATGGAAATTTATACAATGAGAGATGAGGAGGCCTCCATTTTAAACTGTCCCCCCCCCCCCCCCCCACCCCACCCCAAGTGCCAACTGGCTGGCTGTGACAAAAAAAAAAATGTAAATCACATTTACAACCTGAAATTACAACCTGGTACATAAAAGATGTAGATAGATAATTGTTGGCAGTTTAAATTGTTTTTGTAAATGAAAGATAAGGATATCTGAGGTGTTTCCACATATTTGAAAACATTTTCAACATTTTGAAACGTGCACAAATAGTGATATGATCGAAGACCTTGTAGAGTGGGCTGATTACAGAAATAATTTCCTTATCTGTCATTTTTATCTGTAGAAGTTGGGCATACATTTCATCATACCATAACTGTTATTTAATATCATCTATCACCAACCCAAACTTGAACTAGCATCCTTTCGTTATGTTGCACCTCCATCCGCCACCCTGGCAAACTGCAATATAATCCTTATTGCCTAGAAAAAAAAATCTACATTCATTAAAATGTAAAATTTCATGTTTACCATGTTTGGCCCCCAGAAGAAAACTGCAACAGCAATGTTGAGGTTGAATGTTATTTGTAGCAGATAAGGTTTCTTAACAATAAACTCCAGTTATTTGTTAATAAATTAAACTTTTCAGTGACAGGTTCTGAAGGCGGCCTCCTAACTGTCTTTGATATTTACATTTCACTGCTCACTTGTCTCCTTTAAATGCCCTGTCTTGTATGGCGTTCCAGTAAAGTGCGTGATAAAGAAGGATTAATTAATTGATTGATAGATGAAAGGAATCTTGCAGCACATTATAATAACAAAACTGGGAAGTCTGGATTGTTTAGGGATAATAAGAAACAGTGATATGCTGCAAGAAGTGTCTAAAAATACAAAATACTCTCATTATCCATTAATGACAACTCGGTATATAATGCAACATCCAAACAGAATGTCACTGGCAGGAAACACAAAACCGCAACCCTTAATAGGATTTGTTCCTGTGCAGCAATTTGTCAAGCCAAAATATTTGGTATTTATGAGACAAATATAGCACGATGAAACAAGTAGGAGACAGAGAACTCACAAAATAGTCAATAGGATTAACTGAAGCATAAACTAAATGCTCCTTGATGTGTCACTGATAAAAGGATTTTTGATTATTCGTCACCATAAAATGCGTGGAAAGATTGTCATGCTGTCATTGTATTACTGTATCCTCTTTATCTGTGTGTCAATCTAGCCGCATTAAAACCCCGGTGCTGCTTTCCTTCTGGTTTTTTTTAAATATATTTTAAAGGATTTAACACACAGTCTGCATTTAGAGTGCAAAAAAACAGATTACCTCATCGCCTCAGGTCAGTGTCGTCTTAATAAATGGTTAGCCTCCAAAATTGTGCCGTTGCCAAAAGAAACAGTGTCATCTTCAATTAATCCGTCTGCTATCAATACTTTTCAGTTTGACAGTTTGTGAACATTAGTCACCATGAATCATTTTCCTCACAAACAAACAAACAAAAAAAAAAAAGCCAGCCGATAAACACAAAAATGTTCCAGTTGGAATTAGCTCATTACAGCAATTGGGACACTGCTAGCGTGTGGAGTTTTGGCGAAACATAGAAATGTTAGTGCTACACTTAAACCTAATTTATTATTTCCTGTTGAGCTTAAAAGTTTAGGGCTTAAGGACTAATGTATCTATACCATGGAGTCAGGAAACATATTAAAAAATTGTTGGACTGCTTCATTATTATTATGCATTACTTTGTGTTGGTCAGTCGAAGGAAAACTCATTTTAAAACATTAAAGTTGTAATGTGTCAGAACAGGAAAAGGGCTAGCAAGTCTTGGCTTACCTTCCAGGAGTTTTTAGGGAAAGCAGCAAATTCTGAGTGGCTGAACTGTTCGACTTAGACTGAGTCATTTTTGGCTGCTTGTATGTGCAACTCTCTTTTTGTTCCACCTTAAAACATAGGTGAGGGCTGGAACAATAACTGGTAAACTGGTGTTAGCATTTTAGTTTAGCTTCAGGTACATTTCCTGTCTCACACCAAACAGTCTAACTGAATTTCCCCTGTCCTGATGCATCTCAATGATCCACAGAAGAGCAACATCATCAGGCCAAGAATCTGTCGTTTACACTCACCTGCAGGCCAGCAGTCACTCTTTTAGGGATAAAGATGTTTGCATCCAGGGCAGACATGAACTTTGGTTTGAAAGGGGAGTAAAGGGAGCCATTTTTGTGAAAAGAAACCACCCATCGTTATACAGGGGTGGAGGCCTCCATTTTCAACTGTCCCCCTCTTATAATGCCATTATTGTGATTATCACTCAGCCAATTGGGAACAATAAGTGGCCATCAAAGCAAGGCACATTTATTTGTATAGCACATTTCAGTACAATGACAATGCACAGTTCATTACATGATTAAAACATTGGGACATAAAATCAATATAAGCAAGTAAAAAGAAAACGGTTGGAATAATATGTAGTAAAATTGAAACAAAATAAAACAAGAGCACTAACAATCGGTCACTAGCCTCCTTTGCATGTGAGCAACAAGATCTGAATGCCACAATTAAGTTGTCGAGCCACTATGCAAAGACAAAGCTTAAAAGAGTGAGTAGGTGTAACTCTTCAGGAAGAAGTTTCTTGTAGAAGAGACAAACGTTTTAACCAAGAAGAAACTCATAAACAAGACGCTAACATCCGTAAGCTCCACCACTTGGGCAGTGAACATTTTAGCTGAGGACTGTCACTTTAGACTTAGAGCTCCCATTCTACATCCTGGCAGCAAACTTCTCCAGTCACAGTTGGGATTCACCAGAAGAAACTCCCTGACAGGAAGCAACATCCACCAAACCACTGCCCAACATCCTGTCATGGTAAGGTACTAGGATAAGACGGAAGATTAGTGGAACAAGCCTTAAAGGTATATAGGCACCTTATATGCCTATACCAAAAAGACCAAAATCCAGTTGATTATGATAAAATAAGGCTATATACTCCAAGCCTCTGTCCAGATAGTGTTTTGATTGTGCTTTTTGAGCCTAAATAGAACCCCAGCAAGGGGCGAGATGAGCTGACATTAACAGACATGGCGCCATCTACTGGCAGTACCACAGAACTGTTAGAAAGCCAGATGGTCGCCATTGACACTAAATAAGTCCCGCCCGAGCGGACCGTGCTGTAATACCTCACGGAAAACCAACAGAAACATCTTGTGCCTTTTTGCACTTGATCCTGGACTTTTTTTTGCAACTACACTGGGAGTTCCACACTCGCTCACCTCCATTGCTTCGGCTTGTTAACCAATCGTACGCATGCGCGGTGACGTAACCCCGGTCACATGATGTTGTAATGCTAAATATAAAAAGGCCATGTTCACTAACAAATTGAGCAAAAACAATGCTTAAAAGACAAAAATAACAAATACTACGCAAGCAGGACATGATAATCTTTCAGAAAGACGTATGTAACCAGAGTGCGTTACTGGCATATACATTTTTAAAAAAAGTCAAATAACGTGAATATGTACCTTTAAAGAAATCCAAGTAAAAGTTTTGAAAGACCTTTTGGATCCATCCTTGGAAAAATGGAAAGAAATTAGGGTTATATATTATAATAATAATATTAAAAAAATAAAATAATAATAATAATAATTCTGAAACCATTCACTTTTGGTGTGGATCCGAATAAATAATATGGATTTGATTATATTTACAGACAATAAGATTCACTTTACCACCAACTATTTGTTGCTGGGGAATTTAAGAATAATTATATCAAAGCTAAAAATAACTCATTAATAAATAAATAAAAACTTCATCTGAATCTTGACTTTTCAAACAATTAAATATATTATTCTTTTATTTCAGAGTAATTGCAGCTGTGCATAGGAGAAGGTGTAATCTTTCCGGTAGATACAGCAAGATGTCACCTGTTGACCGATTGTCATCTGGATTGATAGTGATGGGTCATCAGCTGGTTGAAAACTTTATAAATATTTTTTTCCCCTATCTGTGATCACACCATACAAAAGCTCAGCAATCATGATGAAAACACTCTTATGAAATATGCTACTGAATTTAAAAAAGTGTGAGCTTTTTCAGAATTACTGAGAAGCAAAAAAGGTTTAATAAGCTATGTAGAATGAAACTGTTTTTTACAACAAGTCGACACAGGTCTGCTGTACGTCATACAGTGAGAGAGCAAGAGTCTGGGTAGATAACAGGAATGTTAAATAGAAATAATCTATGGGTTTGAGCTTAGTCTTTGTTTCAAAATATTAGTAAAACCCTGTTTTACAACATCTGCTCTCTCTGCCTGTACTCCTAATATTTTCTTTTATTAATGACCACTCATGGCAGTAAGGTTATAAGAAATAATTTGAATGCAGGTGTTTTATGTTACCCTTTTTAAAGAGAAATTGGAAACAGCAAAAAATGGATAATGGAAGGTCAAAGCTTGATAAAACCTGGACATTATCAGTTGGCCACAAAACTCTCATTGGAGCATGTCTACTTTTAATTTCTGCTCGTCACACAATGCTAGAGTGACTTCTGCAAACAAGATGTATTGCCTTACTGAAAATTTGATTAACAATAGGTCAAGCTCTAAGGGATTTCTGGATGAGGCACTTCAGATTACATAATAGTAGCTCGGTAGATTTAGCAAAGGAATATAATTTTAAATCACAGTGGTTTCATCTAGTTTGACGTCACTCAAATAATAGAAATAAGGCAAATCAAGGGATTGTGAACCTACTCTCAGCACTGTGGGTGAGACCGAGGCAATATTCCCGGTTTCAAAGTGCAACGTAAAAGAGCCTCAATAACTGGCAGAAAGGAGCATTCAGTGAGCCAACATCAAGGCCCTCACAGGCAGAGAAGTCAACACTATCAAGAGGATGCAGGTGAGTACAAGTGGATACAAGCTTGGGATGTTTGGATCCAAAACACCATGTTCTCTTGCGTATCCACACAAATGTGATGGGAAATGACTCAGTCCTGGAAATTAAACTGCAAATAATCGAGAACGCATTTAGAAGGAACACATTCATGTGGGGAGAGAGGGCAAAATTCACCTCCAGCAGAAAATGGTTAAATATGTATTAAATTTGCCTTTGTATAGAAATACATCAGACAAAGGCTAGGATTTGTAACACATAATATATTTCAAGACACTTAAGAAAATAAAGAACATTTGTGACATATATTGTAAATTTAATAAAGTTTATACCTCTTTTACTACATGTAGGTAGGGCAAACTATATGCAATAAAAACTTCAAAGTGTTTGGGTTTTCCTTTTGGTTGTAGGAGGTCTAAAGATGTTCTGCTCTCTCTTCAGACTGATTTTTCCTATTTCTGTTTTAAGCAGCAAGATGACAAATATAAGTATTAACCTGCACCAATTTTGCAGACAGATCAGCGAAACCTTTATTCAGTGAAATAAGCAATCTACTGATGTGGTTTGAGGTTTTCTTTAAGTAACGTGATTTCCATATGCGTTGGAAAACTTTTTGTATGATGTATTCTCAATAAGAAACTGCCTCATATTACTATATTTACATATGTCATATATACTGCTATATTTCAGTCAAGCTTAAAGGAGTAGATTGGAGCAGATGCATCTTTCTTTTTTGATACTCTCTCAGTCCATGACAATTCAAATAGATTTCACAGCGGGAAGTGACACTGGTATTCTCGCAGTTTCCAGTTAATGATAATCTTGGGCCTTGGTCGCTCCTTTACTAGTTTACGTTCATCTGAGTAACAGTCTGGGGTCAGGCGACAGAACCTTGACGAACTTTGATGTTCAGATTGGACAAAGATCCCAAACACCCAAGCCTTGTTTTAAAATGGACATCCTAAAGAAGTGTTCTAAACCCTGTTAAAAACTTCTGAACTTCATACTCACACAGCCACCACTTTAATCGTCAATTCTAGCTATTTAACCACAAATTATTTGCAGTGTATGTATATATTTGACCTTGTATACTGTTCATAATTAGAGAAAATCCACAATAAAAGGTATAAAAATGAGTGTCTATTCCCTTGATATAAGGGTTTGATTATTTTCTTTTTTTAATATACAGAAAAGCAATAAAATGTTATTTTCTTGTGTTTTTTTTATTTCATAAATGCGACATATGCAATGGTTTTTAAATTATTACTTTATATAAAACTTTATAAGCTGTGTTATCTGTACCTGGAGGTTTGGTAGCTCTAGATACATTTTCTTTAATGGGAGAAATCCAAAATGGCTCTTTCAGTTGAAATGACAATCAGCGTTAATGATGCCATAAAGTTAAATCAAAGTTTCTGCAAGAATAATATGAGGTTATCCTCCTACAATAGGAGAATCATACTTCATCTTGTAGGAAAATAAATATTATCACATTACCTAACCTAGCAAAAAGACAGAGTGAGACCAGGCAGCCTCAGACCTGACAACAAGAAACAGGAACTTAATGAAAATCCTACAAAGATGTTATCCCTCCTGGCCAACATATATAAAAGCCTCGGAGTGCTGATAAACTAAAAGCGGTGTGATTGGGCAACGCTCCCGGCAGTTATCAACAAAATGAAAACTCGTATCGAATGTTTCCTGGCAGCAGTAAGTCCCAGCGTGTTCAAAGCAGGAGTCTGAAGGCGACTCCAAGGATGCTGTTACTCGTCATATCAAGCAAAAAACATTTCTGTTTTGTTCATCTCTGATGCTTTGACTTTTCCGTTGCTTCAAGAGTTTATTTTTGACAGGTCCACTCGTTTCTCTTTGAGCATCTGCACAGAGGAAGTATGTGACAGCTGTTTGTTTGATTGGACATTTTGAGTGTTTCATTTACAGTTTGCAAGGCGTGTTGTGAAAAGGGTTTTGACAACTCTTCGTGTTGATACATTCGGAGTTAAGTGCACATACTGTTTATTTACTTTTCCATTTCAGAGAGCTGATGAAAAGAGTCAGAGAACGTGTGCGCAAAATAGACATGCAGCGATGGCATGAGCATAATGCTCATTTAATTTAAGTAAATCATAAACATCTTGTTTGATGATAAATACGAATATATCAGTAAATCACCAGTCATGTGATTATTTAATTAATTAATTGATTGATGAATACATAAATAATTATAGTAATAATTCCTTATTTGTCATTGCAACATACAGTCCAATACAATTTGTCCCCTGCATTTAACCTATTACTTTTGGGTAGAAAAAGCCATGGACAGCCATGGACAATGCAGACGACTCTCCCTGTAGCTCTACGCTTCTCCAGGAGTGAATGCTGCTTGTCGGGACTTTGAAGCAATCAACTGGTTCCCTTATATAAGAAATTTTTGACCAATCTGTATAATATGATTGAATTTGACTTTGTAAAGTGCCTCGAGATGACATGTTTCATGAATTGGCACTATATAAATAAAATTGTAATTAAATTGAATTGAATAGAAATGGACTGCCAATGTGTAGTGCCTGGGAAGCTTTTTGGGGATACGGGTCTTGCCCAGGGATCCAGCACTGTTAAGAGTTTGAATCGGAGAACTTGTGCCCTGCTCTAATCAACTAAACCTAAAATCCAAATCTAAAGTGGGAAATAAATGTATGAGAGTAAACCAATGATAAAATTCATCCATTCGAATTTTGCTAAGTTAAAGAACCTAAATCAGCATCTATAAATTACAAATCTACCATTAGCGTTAGCATATTCAGATTAATTTATGTTGTGCTATTACACATTGTTTTAAGTTCTTTAATGTTTAAGAAATAACTCTTGGGCTGTTGGGTATTGTCCGGTAAATATCAGCCCAAACAGCTGATATCAGGAAAATAGTTGAAAGGAATGATTCGAGCATTGGCTGTTTTTAACAGCAAACTCTGCACTCATATAGAATAAGTGAGTGACAACTTCTCTTCAAGTTCAATAATCTTTTAACAGAAATAAAATGAACATCCAGAGAACATCACTATAGAATGCTGTTTATCTGAATTAACACTATTTCAATCAACAAATCCTCTCTACTAGGCTAGTGAAACTTAACTAAAACTACTAAGCAAAATGAAGATAAAGAGAAGCTAAGGAACTATGTACACAGAAAGAAACAAAAACACCAATAAAGATAGTTTAAAATCATCAGAATGATTCAGTGAATCCTGGTTCACTGCAGGTCTAAGTTAGAGAACCAAAGTTCATCTTACTTAACATGGAATGAGATCAAATTAGCCTAACTAATTTAGAACATTTGGTGTGTGTTTCAACCCATTCACAATGCAAATCCTGAGTTAAAGAAAACATTATTTGATAAAATAACATTTTCAAAAATGATTTGCTCAGTAAAATCCGTAACTTTAGGACATTTGATTTTATTAATGCAATTACTCCTCTGGGAAGCTAGGGGTCGCCGTAGCGATTGGTCGCTAAATGGATTAATCCTAAAGTTATACAAAACACCATTAAATCAACATTAATGTTCCATAATAATGCAATAATAATGTGCATAGCACTATTGAACAATGGCAGAGCGAAACGAAACAAAATGAACCGTAGTTGCGTGGTAGCCCGAATGATAATAGCACGGGAAGCTAATACCATTATGCTAGCGGACATTCGGCGCTAATTTTAAAGGGCCTTAAGCTCTATTTTGGTAATGAGCGGACCGGAAAACACAAACATCATTATCCCATCAATGTATAAAATCCCTGATGGAAATAAAGTTTGTTATAACCATAAAAACATGCTGGTGAAGATTCTCAGTCATCCATGTCATGGTCATTCCAAAAAAAGGTAAAAAACAAGGCAACTGGACTTGTTATCCGTAGTAGAAGACGTTTCGCTTCCTCTCCAGGAAGCTTTCTCAATTCAAAAAGTCTGGAGTAATGTGGAGTAACCAGCTTTATACCAATGCCAAACAAAGGCCTTGTAATGGCTTAGATAACATGCAAATTCAACCGAAACAGGTCCACCCCTTAGTAATGGGCGGTCGTTAAAGCCATTAAGCCAGCAGATTGGACCGAAACTGGTCCACTCCTCTGTAACGAGGAGTCGTTAGGGTTGTTATTGGCCTGGCTTAAAGGAACAATGTTTTGATCACCCGAATGAGGGTGAGAGTTAAGGTGAAGATTGGCCCGAATTAATTCTATAGCTGTATTGTAAGTTTTTGAGAGTTGGAACCTAAGGCCTCCTCCTCTGTTTAAGGTTGGTTTTTCTCTCTTAACGTAGATGGCTTCCTTCACACCCCTTTCAAACCATCTGTCTTCTTTGTCCAAAATGTGAACATTTTGGTCCTCAAAAGAGTGTCCTTTGTCCTTGAGGTGTAGGTGGACAGCAGAGTCTTGTCCTGAGGAGTTAGCTCTCCTGTGTTGAGCCATGCGTCTGTGGAGAGGTTGTTTGGTTTCTCCAATATAAAGATCAGAACATTCCTCACTGCACTGAACTGCATACACCACTCCGCTCATCTTAGGTTTGGGGGTTTTGTCCTTGGGATGCACCAGCCTCTGTCTGAGGGTCCTGTTTGGTTTGAAATGTACTGGGATTTTTTCCTTCATGTGGGTCTCAGGCCTGTAAAGGAGGTCGCAGCAAGGCATCTCTGCACTCCTGCTGGATAGTGGCTCGGCTCCCAGGTCAGCTGTCTCCTGCACAGCTTAGACCGACCACAACTGATTTGATTATGATGTTAGTTTCACAGAAAGCAGACTTTACTCCGCCTGGCAGACCCTGCGGATGCTTGTGAGTTTTGAGACCCATGCGGCCCACATCAGTGGCTGTTCTCCCCAGCATGGACTCTCTCCTCGAGGGTCCACAGGCAAAGAGGAAGATAAGTCTGGTGTAGCTTGGCTTCATAGCAACGGCACCCTCCCTGAGGGGGGCAGTTCCTTTGTGCCTGTAAAAGTCTCAAATTTCTTTGCTTACAACTCTGACTGATTTTTCCTGATGGCTTGATTGTACAACATTTAGTATTAGCAAAACATGTCTCAAACTTCAGTCCCAGAGTGCCGGTGTCCGGCAACTATTAAACATGCTTGTTTCAGCAAACCTGAATCAAATGGCTCCTCCTCAGTGTGCAGTCAATTCTACGGGGTTCTGCTAATGACCTAATTATTTGATTGAGGTGTCCTGAAGCAAAGATAAACCAAAAAGCTGCAGGACACCAGTCTGAAGCAACTAAATAATCCGTTACCTGCCTGTGTGAAAAGCATCGAAAGATTTATTTATTTTACATTTCTTTTTTATTTATTTTCTGTGTATATTTTTAATCACGTTCTGTCTGATTGAAAAACGTTTTGTGCTTCTTTCAGAACTCTGTACTGTGTTTGTCTTTGGGGGAATTTCTCATTAGTTGCTCTGCAACACTAGCTGTTGAATTTTTATTTTTTTTTATTTTTATGTACATTTTGAAGTATCACATGAAAAAAGCTTGGTGGAAACAGCAATGTTTGAAATAACTTCCTCAATTTTGCAAAAGCAATATTTCTAAACTCAGTTAAGATGTTGTTTTTTTTGCTTTTACGAAAAATAGTTAATGAGCAAAATAGCAAATGGAAACACATTTGCTGAATAAGTTCTGACGTAGCAAATATTTGACTGATCACATGACTGATCAGCTGGTTCTGCTGTCGCCATTTTTCTGGATACTCCTAAAGCGCCATAGAATTGCATTTCTTTCCCTACGTCTCTGGACAGCATATAACATCGCCAATACTAGTTGACATGACCGAACAATTACAACTTGCTCAACAGCAACACGTTCATGAAAACCTCTCAATTTTTCTCAAATGTGTAGTCCATGCTAATTTGCAACCTCTACTTCCTGTTTATTACAGCCATGCATAACATCAACTTCTGACAACGTTACGCTTTGCATAGCCTCTTAAATTTGCTTCAAACCACTGGATGGAAACATGCCCAATTAGCTTTTTTTCTTCATTTTTGCAACATTTTAAAAGTTCACTCAAAATTCACGACAGTTGGATAAAAGCATAGCTACTCACTGCCAGTCTAAAGTCATAAGAACAAGCCATCTACCATTCAGGTCTCAGGATATTATTTTAAATGACAGTTTAATTATTTAGAAATTTTCCTTTTTCTTGTTTTTTTCTTTTTTAAGGTTAAGGTTTACTTTATTAATCCCCAAGGGGAAATTGAGTTATTTATTCATTTATACATTTTTATTGAAAAGTCATGCTTTTTTCAGGTCTTGGTCATGATTAAAATCTTGGTTACCTCAAAGATTTACACCACATGACTGTCTTGTTTTAAAACTGCATATTTATCTCAACCCTGAAATTTGCATTTCATTCTAAAGAACAAGTTAACACATTCACATTTTGCTTATTTATTTTGGCACTAGAGGCCTTTCTTTGACAAACCCTGACAGGAAGTGGAGTTGAGAGATAAGGGGAAGACATGCAGCCTAGGTCTATAGGGCCAGGACTAAAACCTTGGACGTCTGCAGTGAGAGCTGAGTCTTCTGAACATGGGCGGTTTGCTCTAGCCCTGCGTCATCGCCGCACCTTAATAATTTTGCTCATGGTGGATAACATGCCAATGCATGCAATTCTTGTGTTTTTGCCATTTTTTTTATTGAGCCATATGACTGTTAGGGGGCCCTATTACCCTGTTACTGTGTCAGTTAAAAATACTAATTAAATCAACTCAACACCAAACCACCCCTACTATTCATTATATCAAAGTTTAACTAAATAATTTATATAATTAATGAATATTTCTGTAATGAATAAACTTTTTTTAAACAAACTGGCATTTGCTTAGTAAAAATTCTGAAACCTATTAAATATTTTTGAAGTTTGTTAAATTTCCGATGTTGTTTAAGGCATCAGTTTAAAAAAAAGCAGAATGAACACAGAGCAAAATGATTTTTAATAGAGTATAAAACACGTAAAGATTTAAAATGTTGCTAAAATGTCTGACGGGGGCTTAAGGGTTAAACAAGTCAAATCTGAAGTCAATAACAGCTAAATGCTCACTTAAAGAAGCTGCATCACATTTGTTTGGACAGACAGGCAGATAGATAGAAACAGTAGATAGGTAGAAGCAAAGCATTTCTATTGTAATCTTCTGGAAGCTAAGCATACCTTCCACTGACACATTTACTGCAAATGATGATGCAATAAGCTCTTGTGGTTTAAAGCTAAACATAAACCAGGTCAACTGAATATTCCTTGTGGCTTGTGGTTTAGCTTTGTCTTATACATTATATAGTCATAGTGTGCCCTGACTACACAAGCTCTTGTCTGCAAGCCCCGCATTCTGCTACTGCATTTTCTTGTCCCCTCGGAGTTGCTCCCAACTCGCCCCTTTTTACCCCACAACGAGTTCGCAGCTGCAGGTGGCGTTTCTGTACAATATTTAACACATTCACACATGCACCATCCTCTCCCCCTGCTATCCCAGCAGGTCTCTGCATGCCATTTGAGCTTTGAACAGCATTACCATCAGTCCAGTGTAAATAACACGAAGTGGCAACTTATAAATAGTTAATGATGCAAAAAATCCATGAAGTCGCTCCCTTGGCTTGCTAAACGCCTTGCTGTTTGCCGGTTGCTGTGTTTCCTGGAGGGTCTTGTGGGGCACCCGGTGTTAGTTTGAATCATCGTTGGTGCTGTGACAAATTCACGGAGCGATTAGTAACAGGTGGTAAAACGCCACAGCAAGTTATTCAAAGGAGGCTGATATCACAGAGCTAAAGGTAATTAAAAATGTTTGCACTGCATGTCAGTCGAAGCACACAAGAACAGGAAACCTCAGTAAGCAAATAAGCAGCGAGCACTTTGTTGTTGGGCTCAAAGGCACTCACTGCGTTGGACTCTGCAGGCCTGTATGCCTGGAAATGGAGCACAGTGGGGGTTTTGAATGAAATCCACAAGCGATACTCTTTGAATAATGAAAGTGCTTTAATTCAACTTGGCTTTTACATGACAACTCCACTCCTTGTGTTACATGACCCTGATCAGTTTTGTAACTTAATTGGAACATGTTAGCAAATCCTTAAATAAAAAGTGAAATTGTTTTCTTTTTTCTTAAGTATGTTTCCAGAATATATTGTAAAGTTTGTACATGTCTCTGTGTAGATGCTTTGAGTCACTCCTCATTTCTTTATATTTTGCTTCCAGACTTTCTTATAATGATTATAATTGATTTGGACTGATTGTTCTCAGACTTTCTAAAAGTCTATCTACACTTTTCTTTGGACTTTGGCGGCTTTTTTCAGCATTTTTTAATAATGAGCTGTTTAAAACCGGTGGACAGTAACAAACATGGGATTGGACGTGTTTTTTTGTGGTATTCACTGTGGCACGACAGGGATATACCTATATATCTATTTAGCAAGGTTACAGAATCAAGGTAGCAAAACCTATAGAGCAAAGAGTCCAAACCAAAGCAAGCTGCTCCATCTCATAGTAGACGCTGCTCTTATAGCATCTGAAATTAAAATTTTTGCAGACCAACAATTCACACAATTCCACATCTGCCTGTTCTTCCAAACCATGTAAGAAGGCATGATACTACATTGTGACATCACAGCAAAAGAAACCAAGCTGATGCAGTTAATCACCGTAAATCCATCACTCTTGGTCTTATATGTGCTATTCAGAATGTGCCAAAAGTGGCACATACTTTAACATGTGACTGTATCAAAAGGTTTTTCAACAACCTAGCATACATAAAATGGTACGGAATAGACTAATAGCAGCTCAAGGTCGAATCTGACTTCTTAATTCTTAACTTCTGGCTTTCATACAGGAATGCTTCTTGGTGTCTCAAAAAACAACAACCTTTGAGGGTGGAAGTGGGAAAATAGGGGTAAGAGACACTGAGAAATACGCTCAGAAATCACACTTTTTACAGATGTATTAAACTTATTCATTGCAATGCCTAATTTAAAATTTAAGATTTGCTTTATCTTTGTAGGAGACAGGAGTGTTCACTCCATCCATGCCTGTGTTGGCAATGACCAGCTCGCACATCCATTTGGTACAGCCTGGTTAAAAAGTGTATTTTCACAATAAACCAAACAATTCTCTGTCAACAGCATTAAGCTGTTGCAATGTGCTATTTCAAACCTCATGCCATCACTCAGTATTAAGGTAGTGCATGTTTTATGAAGGCCTGCTTCAAGTAGTCTGTCATTGCTTCAGAAGAGTATTTTTACAATTACTTTTCTGCTTAGAAAACATAAAATGAAAAGGCAGGTTGTGAATTATTCAATGCTGACAAGATCTGTAGACCTTTGTGGATTCAATGCCCTTTCATTTTCAAGTAGGCATACTCTTGGGCTTAATGACTTTGTAATAAAGCTCAGTTGCACATGATTGGTCCCATTAAAAAAATACAAAAAAAAAGTCTTTTATTTTTGCTTTTGCAATCCGTTGGAAAAAATTATTTCAGGTCAGGACATACATGAGACAGATAAAAACCAGAAGTGGTTCAGCAGCGATCAGTATTAAAAAATTGACTTCAAGAATAAACTTTTCTGTGAAATTTGAACTTGTGTGCTTTTTAACAATGCCTTGAGTTTTGTTAAATTTTGTCTTAATTCATGTGCTTCTGTTTCCTGATGCATCTGTATCAGGGGTTCTCAGTCTTGTTCCTCAGGACCCAGGGTCCTGCATGTTTCAGGTGTTTCCCTGCTCCCACAGAACTGACCTAAATGAATGGGTGATAAACATGCTTGATGCAACATGCACTTGAAGGCATGCTGAGGAGGCAATGTAGTCATTTCAAACAGGTCTGATGGAGCAGGGACACATCAAGAGCAGTGGACCAGCATTGAGAAACTAAACAGCATAAGGCTGGGTTCACAGTGTGACAAGAGGATAGAAACGTACTCCAAAGGCTGTGGTTATTCAGTGTAACATCTTCATGAGATGTTTAAACCTAACAGGGATTACAATGTCTCCACAAAAGTGACATGTATATGCTGTTCATTGGTTCTCACGATGCTGTTTGTTGATGTTTTCTAAGAAACATCTGAGGCTTCCACAGAACTGGGCTTAAACTGAAATTAAGTTGCACGGAGGTGGACTGTATTAGTGATTGCTTCAACTGGATTTTGTTTAGGGCTTTGAGAATTACAGATCCATGGCACACTTTCATGATTTTGATCTGTAAAATGTTTTTTGAAAACCATCTTGTCCCACCATTTCAATTGTACACCACCATCTGTTGGTCTAATATAAAACCCTAATAACACACATTGAAGTTTGCTGTTGTCATGTGGCAGAAAAATGAGGAGTTAAAGGTGTATGAATACATTTTAACCACCAATAAACAATACTGTCTTGATATAAATGAGAAACATCATGTCAGGCACTAATGAGTAGGAAAACAGTTCTTCACTACGTGTCACATTTCTTATATTTTTAATAAGATTTAATATTTGCATATACATGTTTAGTATAAAGACATAAAATAAAAAGTATTGATTTTTTTTTGTCAAAGAGAACGGGGTGTTTTCTCTTTGGAATGTATTCCATAGCCGAGACGTTTTTTATCATTGTGTCCACCCCCCACCACTTTCCTTCAAATATGAAAAATGTATCTGTGGTTTCTGAGTGCTTTCATTACAGGCAGTGGAGAGCTGCCAGTTTGGAATCTGCAGCCAAAAACAAGACTGGGCTGTCCTGGGAACTGAATAAATAAATGAATAAATGATTAGGCAAATAAATAAATATAGGATAGATCTGACTCCTGTCGGGGACGAACTGGCTGCAGTTTTCTCCCAACGCCAGTCCAGGTCTGAACCCGATTCTGTTCGGACCTGGATCATCATCACCTCCTCCTCCTCCTCCTCATCCTCCTCTTTTTGCCCGTCACGTCTCCCCCTCTCAATGCGGCGCATTAGTTTCGTTGCTGAATTTGATCTCCTCATGCACACAGCGAGTTTCCCCATCAGCTCCTTGTCTGACAGTGTGAAGATGGTAATTCGGAAGGGAAGGAGGCTGGGGAACAGCTGCTCTCGCAACAGCAAATAATAACGCAAAAAAAAAATTACTAACCTTAAAAACCACAGAGATGGGACTAAATTGGGAATGTATGCAGCTTCCACAGGCCCTCTCTCCCGTGAATTGTCTCTTCCCTGACAAGCAACTCATTGCATTTCCCATCATGCATCTGATCGGTCATTCAGAAACACAAAACACAAATAAGTCAACTCAACCATCTGCTTGTTAGAGGCAACCATAAAATTGCCTGTTTTTAAATAAAATACGGAATTACTTTGACAGGGCACCTGAACGGGAAACTGAATCGTTTTTTGTTCTTCATTTAGGTTTCTGTCAGCAACAAGACAGAGCTTGTCTTTAATTCATCACAGCAAAGCACAATACTTGTGCTGTCCTCATTTTCTAAATCAATAATCAGCCCAGCATGCTTCATTAACAGTGACCAATCAGAGACAAGCTGGGGATCTCATTTTACAACATGAGCATTCTGAAGACATAAACCATCTGCTACTTGTAGGAACAGAAAAATCAAATTAATCCATTCTTATCATGCATTCAGATTTTAAAGCAATTAAAGATGTTCTCAGTCTAATCGCACATACAGAAGTAGCTCGGTAATGAGGAGGGCAAACTCTTAGGTGAACTTTCCAGGGTTCTTAGCGGCGCATTTGGAAACTTTACAAGGCTCGCACACTCCAGTGAGCCGTTAGCCTGTACCATACAGATGTTGGCAACAACAATGCATTTTTTATTAAGTATTTAATCATTTTGCAAACCCAGAGTTCCCATAATTGTAGGGCTCAAATTCAAAATCTTGTGATGCCAAAATCATCTAATGTTTTCTGTTTTAATATAAAACGTAAAAAACACCCAATACAAGGAAAGCTGGCTTTAACATTATATAAAATCCAATGATGAACTGGAACATCGAATTTGACTTAATTAAGCTGAGGGATATCTACTTGCCCAGAATGATAATTTGAGTTCAGATGTGGCACCGGTGCTTCTGTAACCTCAGAGGGGTCGGGCGTCAAAGCTGTCCAACCACAGTTTATTCCAGCATGATGCGATCCAATTAATTCTGTAATACGGACTGTTTTAAAGCAAAAAGAACACGGAGAGATGCTTAATTCCAGCTCTTAATCTGCAGAACATCTAAACGAGGAATAATAGACACTTCTGAGTTTATCGTGTTTAGTTCATCTTCACAGCACACAATGGGTGAAATGTCTAAGCTTATGCAAAGCTGGGAGCACAAGTCACTGACTCAGTCTCATATATAGGTATTTAGAAATTTAAAAAGTGACAGATTTCTTCAATATGATCCTTTTCATCTGGCTCTCAGGGATCTCAATTGACAGCCACAACACCTAACTTACCACAGGACAGGAAAAATACTACGAAAGCCCTGAAATGCAAGAGAAAAAAAATCTTGTTTGATCCAATTTTTTCTCACAACTTTAGCAGTTACCTGCAAGTAAAATAATCCTGATTAAAATGTTTCTAAGTCTTTTTTTCAAGGGTATGTTTTCCCTGAAAGCCATGGAGGAAAAATTGTATTCTGTGCTTTTACATCAAGTTTTTCTGACTATGCAATATAAATGAAGCAAGCAGTCAGGGCAGCTGTGGCTACTAACATAGCTCACCGCCGTCAGGGTGTGAATGTGTGTGTGACTGACTGTAGTGTAAAACCCGTTGGGTCATTGGACTAGTTAAAGCACTGTACAAGCCATTTACAATTTACAATGCATGGATATATATATATATATATATATATATATATATATATATATATAAAAATAAATACAAGAGACATAATAAAAAGATTTAATGGTCAGATTTTGTACTACAAAAAAAAAAGAAAGAAAAATCAGATTGATGTTGTAGAAAACGTTCCCTGCCTTTGGGGAAAACAAAATCCCCAGAGAAAAAAACGTTTAACAATTAAAAAAAATAAAAATTTTTCAAAGGAGCAATAAGATACATTTCATTATTTAAGGTAGAGAGAGCAAAAAACTGCTTTGTGAAGAACTAAAGGTATATTTTTAGATGAAATACAGAATGATGTCACACTCATTCTTTGTGTTTTTCTCCACTCTCTTGTTTACGAAGACGGACCGGCCTGCACATACGTGCATGTGAATAGCTGCCACTCAGGGCTAAGCCCCTCCCTCCTCATAATATGTCACCGCTGTGTTCACCTGAAGATGATCAGGACTGATCATTATCACAAAAAAACAACAGACTTTAGCAAAGAAGCTGTCAGGTAAGGAAAGAAACAAATGAGGAATAACATTGGCCTGCGTTTCCAAGGTGGAAAGTATTTCGACAGCAGAAGCAGCTCCAGTTTGACTCGGAGCTAGCTTTACTACTCCAGTCAAATGTTTGTTGTTGTTGGTGTTACAGTCTTGTTAGACTTGTGTTGCTATGTTGATTTGATTCAATGCAATGCTACAGTTGTGGCATGTGGGTTAATTGTTGGGGTTTGACCAGCAATGGTCCAGGCGTCACTGTTGTGTGAGGCGAGTAGCCAGTTGCCCAGCTAACACAGTTAGCCTGACAGGCTTGTGAGCTGCCCACCGTGATCCTCGTGTACATTCAGGGCATTATGTTTTTAACATAAAATGTAAAATTGAATCAGGAGACTGGTCTGGTGTTTAGATTTTGGAGGTAGAGAGAGGCGTGGCTTACCACACATCCTGTTTTGGTCTACAGACAGTGTTCAACAGCACACCTAATAGTGAAATTTCACTTATTGCTGCTTTAAAGAAGTCCTTCAGACTGCAATGCATTCATAATGCAAAATCCCAGCGATGTTGTTGGAGGTAAAGGTCCTACAGCTCCTGCAGGTATGAGACATTTCACTTTGGCACATTCACTTTGCAGTCACTGATTTGTCAGTTGCTGACAAACCTCCAAGATTGATTGACAGGTGGCGTGACTTCAATTGGTCTATGATTCCACAAATTTGTTACTTTTTTATTAAAGCATAAGTTTTACCAATATTCTTTAAATGTGTTGCTTTAAGGTAATTTCCTTCAACTCTCTTTTTCCTGTAAAGGCTCTAAATCAATCTATCTATCTATCTATCTATCTATCTATCTATCTATCTATCTATCTATCTATCTATCTATCTATCTATCTATCTATCTATCTATCTATCTATCTATCTATCTATCTATCTATCTATCTATCTCTCTCTCTCTCTCTCTCTCTCTCTCTCTAATATTTATTTATATATATATATATATATATATATATATATATATATATATATATATAGTGTTACACTAATGACATAGCTTAGTTGACTTTAAATCCCAACTTGTAACATAGTCTCAGTGTACATTTAATTTTGTCTTTCCCACTCTCTTTTGTCATTATTAGTAATACATTCCCGGTTTAGTCCCCTGTGCAATTTCCATGCATGCTCACATTTGTGGCCCCGGTTGAAATTCATGAAACCCCCCCAGTGCCTAGGTTTGCTGGGCTGGCGACCAAGCCAAGAGCGCAATGAGCTCATTGTTACGCTCCGACTGCTCCTCTCGATTTCAGAGCTATCAACAGCTGTCGATCGGAGATGTCCTGGACTCCCTCCATGAATCACAGGCGCCCATCATCAGGAGACAAAACAAATAACGTTCAGCCAAATGTGCAGCCCAGAGTTGAAACAGGTGCAACAAAAACGCCCAACATGTAAATGAAACTCTGGAGTCAGTTTCATGATGAAAATGTCACCGGGGCCTCTGACAGACTTAAAGAGGTCAAAAGTTCAGTGGTGCATGAAGTTCATATCGTGGTCACAGCAGCATTTCATTGCCAGGTTGGGCGTTTGACACTCACTTACTCTGGCCATTCATGCTGAAAAACAATCATAAATGTACTCACTGCTTTTAAATGCCGCAAAGGATGAGTTGATGTTAAAGCCAGATGGGGACTGTATTTCTAGAGATGAAACCATCAGAAATGTGCAAGGAGAAAAATGTTCTGATATCTATTAGAAGTCGCATAGGTTGAACCAACTACGCACTGGATTTAAACCGGAACTATAAAGAAGTAGAAATGGGAGCAATACAAGCTAGACAAACACATTGTCTAGCTTTTTTTCTTTTTCTAAAAAATCATCTTCTTGAGTTGAACAATACAGCACAGCTCAGAGAGGTAAAGGACAATTCCCATTCAGAAAGTTAGTATTGTAGTAATGCCATCTACAGGAACTAACTAAAGGCCTAACATTTTTTTTATGTTTTTTAGGCCTTCAGACCAATTTAATCTAACTTTTTTTCTTAGTGTATTAGCAAAAAATGTAAACGGTATCCAGATGATTAGATGTCAAGCACAGGTTTAAATTCTGATTAACTAAAACCCATAAACTTGTAAACTTTACAACACTAAACGTGGCTCAAAAAATGGTGGTTGTCAGAAAGAAGTGTCTTTGTTTAGATTAAATATGGAAGATATATTTGCTGAAAAAGTAAAATTTCCTATTTATCTTTCTGGGCTAAATAAAGGTAATAAATAGCTGACCTGAAATAGCCATAAATCATGTAACTATGTGCTTGCATATAAATGATGTACAATGTTATAAAAAAGGGAGCATTCATAGAGAGAAAAGATAACATCTAAGTACACAACCCTGAGGCACTTTATGCCTAACTTTGGTGTGTATAGCCAGCTCAAATCAGCTCTGGTGTGGCTATTTTTTTTTCAGAGCTTTCAAAGTACAACCTCTGCACCGTGTGTGGCAACTTTCATCTGTTATGGTTTTGTGGTTTGTGTCTTTGGTTTGTGTTGTGTCCTAAATCCAGATTTAAATGCCTCAAATGTCAGATGTTTTGGCTAGAGTTTTAAGAAGAGCCTTCTGAAAAGTGGGCTAACTAATTCTCCTGGTTTAAGCAGTTTTTTCTAAAGCAAATTTAATGTACAGATACAGTAAAAGCTTGTTGAAAAAGACAGTTTGATCAAATTCAGTATGATAATATGAAGAGACACATCCCTTGAGAGTGAACGTGATTGAGTCTTTCAGAACAATAAGTACCACGGAAAAAATTTGAACTCTGACATCTGACAAGCACACAGAGTAAAATCTAAGTGGCAGACTCAAACTTTATTCAGAAAGATAAGCAGTTCCACAAACACATAGTCCATAATCTAGAAGGGCAGTCTAAAACAAGGCAAAATTCTAGAAAAACACCAAAACAGATGAGAAAGGACTGGGATGCAGACAGACGTTGAGAGAAATTAGCAGAGAGGGTAGGAAGCCTGACAACTTAAATTGGAGACATGTGATTGTGAAACCAGGTTTAACTCATCAGGCAGCATCAGGAGCACCTGTCAGACACCTGGGGGGGAATAAAGATAAAAAGGCACTCAAAGTACAAGAACACACGTGACAGAAATCAAACCATAGAAACAAAACCTAAACTTTGAAGTTTGTATATTTTGTGCGTATTGGGAATCTTTACAATGGCATGGCAGTGTAAGGTTCTAAGTAAGAGTGTGCAGGTAAATAAGTCATATCTCAATCCCACTCCATCACCAACCCTTATACCATCTGTTAGCCTCAAAACTGTGTGACATAAAGATACATAATTAATAGTTAAACAACATTCTAATTAAAACGGACAAACTGGATGCTCTTGCCATTAGGGAGCTATAATTACTAGCTAAATTTTAAGCTAGAATGAAATATTTAGGCAGGGAAATTATCTTTCACTCTGCAGTCTTGAATGCATTAATATGAATATGTGAAGTGCATCCGAGGTGGGACCTACTGGATGTAATTTCCCTTTATCAAAGCAGTAACTAACTGTTAAGTTTGTTGCCATGCCATATGTGCGGCTTCATCTGATGGGAGATGTAAAGCTGGTTTTTGACTTCAGCATAATTTTATCTTTTTTGTAAAAACTGTGAAACCACATTTTAGGAGGAGAACGTGTGTGTTAACCTTTATTCAGTTTACTCGACCTGTGTGATCCCACTTTATACTAATCATGCCATTGTAATGTGTGGACGCCTTGTGCAAAGCCTTTCCTTCACGTATCTCAAACATAGCTTGTATTAGCACTTTTACGCTTAAAGACAGACACACAAGCATACATAGTGGGTAACATGATGTTTCCCCAAAGACCTATCAATTCCTATGAGGAGCGATCACTGTTTCCAAGCCGCCATCAAAATCCAAATAGGATCCGTCAGCAATTAAGGGAGTATGGGGGGACATTAGAAAGACGAGCTGCTCACCGGCCTACATTCCCATTCCCAGCACAGCGGGCAGTGGGATGAGCCTGGCATGGAGGCTCTCATGGAGGACCCACGCATACCTAGGGTCATCTATATTCCACCCATGTTATGGCAATATTGATATTGGCAGGCAGGCTGCTGATATTGGGTACGTAATGATGCAATTAAAACTGGAGCCATTTTACTATTATTGGCAAGAATGTTTCCCTCCCCCTCCTCCTCCCATTTTAGGAGGCAAATATGATTTGGAAGCGATGCAGCGAGATCCGGAGAGAACCCACTCGTAATAAAGGAATTCATCTTGTCATATCAACGCTGTTTTTCGGTTCATCTGTTAATGCAGTTTATTAGAGGTGGAGGGGGACAGTACTTTTTGTGGTGGTTTTTATATTTACATAAATCTATCATGCATGCACTCTGGTGCATGTGCTTTTCAGTGCCATAATTCACCTTGCAACAAACCATTGAGCCGAGTCTGATGCTTTGCTTAACTGCACTCAAGTTGAGAATCAAATATATAACGAGGGAGAAATGCTTGTTTTATCCATTATTGAAGTCATCTGCGAGATATGAGATCTGAAAAGGAGCCCAGAATGAAAGAAAAATGCAAATCAGTTCAATAATATTGGTTTATGCACAGGTTATATACCTTGGAAATAAAAGACCTGAGTGTTTTTAGAGCCATATGTTGCTTCTTTGTTCCAAGAGGGTAGATGCATTCGTGTCACTTATGTTTCTGATTAGCAAAATGATTTATGCCACAATCACTCAAAAATTCAGACAGCGAATGTGAAAATGCTTTGTGACTCCACCAGATGTGCACAATAAAACAATATTCCCATTGTAATCTGGGGTACTTAGTTTATATGAAGCTAATATAAGGCATACTTGGATGTGGCAAAGTCACTCTTTTTAAAATTTGACTATAAATGATTGGAAATAAATTGTGTGTTTTATGCTGTGTGGCATGAGTGGGTTGATAAATTAGGAACAGTTTTGTACCTTGACTTATCTACAAGACAAACCTGGTGGAGATCACAGGGATTAATTGCTTCAGAGGTGTGGAACGCCGCTTTCCTATTCTTTCCTCTGCTTTCTGTGCCTAAACAATGATTAATCACCCTTTAACTATTCTCCAGAGGATGCTGGTATTTGCCAAGCCTGGCCTTATCCGCCGAAAGCCGCCGGTGCAGGTTGGAGAAGGTACTTGCCAGGTACAGCGAAGGCAACCTGTCCTCATCCGTTATCAGATTAGGGAAGTGTCAGGGAGCAGACGCGCAGGAGCAACGCTGTTGTTCCTCGCAGATCCCAAACCACAAATCCCCCCCTACCCCCCACCCGTTTTATTTCCTCTACTCGCACCCCCCTAACCAACCCCTCCACCTCAGCTGCCACTCATTTCAAAGCCGTCGGCTCTGTCAACTCTTCCCAGCCAATCACAAGGCCAGGCGGCTCTGGCAGCTTGCAGTCCTGCTGATCTTCTGCCAGCAGACTACGCTGTGGATCAGATCATCTGCTTCCAAATTTTGCTGGAGAGTGAAAAGGGCCCTTCAAAATAACCGAACTCGCAGGTAACAAAATGCTAAATCACTCAAAACTAACTATGACAACCACTTTTTTACCATATCCATGAACACACAGTCTTAAAAGTCTTAAACTGTGCAGAAAATGTCAGAAGGTAAGTATAGATTCAGCATGTTAGGAAAACAAATAATTATAACATAGCCATTTATTCTAGAATAGTGATGATGATAACAATGGATAATAATTGCCCCCTTTTTGTGAGCCTTCGTTTTATGAGAGTATATCAAGTTTGGACATCAATGTGAGTGGGAGTCCATCAGATTTACCATGCATTTCATGTTTTTCAGTTCAGTGTGTCAATAGATATCCATGGAAATATAATAACTTACCAAATATTACATCCAAGCAGTCCTTATAAACTCCAATATTGCACACGTTATTTACAATGATCATTTAGACAACATAATGTGCAGCTCTATTAGAAAGGCAGTCAAACAGCTTAACATTCTACAAGGGGGGCGGCCCGCCCCACCAGCAAAACTGCCCGTCCCCCCAAAAAGGTCATGGCATGTAGTAAATTTGATACCAGAACCCAAATGTATATAGTAAACACACGTTTGTATGTGTTCACAGTTAATTTTATTAATTTATGCTTCCACACACATCGGCAGACATGAGCGGAAACTTACGTGCAGAGCTCACTTTTACCGTCACACTATAAACTACACGGCGGGAAGAAGTCTTCAAATCAAATAGTTTTCTGCGTGACAGCGAGCTGATACACTGAGCTGCTCCGAGGCAGGCGGGACTCACAAGCTCCAGCGGCGTCACAGCCCCTCTGTGCCGCACTGACAGGTGTGCCGTGGGTGCCTGCTGTGGGAAATGTAGGTTTGTCACAAGAAATTAAGCCAAAAATAGGTTAAACTATCAAGGGTAAAACGTCTACGGAGAGTCACTCACAGTATGCGAAAATTACAACTAAGTGTGCGGGAGCCTTCAGAGAGGATGGCTGCAGTAAAGGCTGCCTCAGAGTCAGGAGCACTGAGCGTCTACCAGCCGCCCAGACGTCGTCATAGTCTGTTCTGTTGGGAGAACACAGGCCGGTCATTAAAACAATAAATGCTTAAATGACCCAGTAGTTATCCCCAACAGAATTTGTGTCGCTCGTGTGGGGACACGGGATTCAACGGGATGAATTCGTCTTTTTCTGTTTAGTGTTACAACAGATATAGCAAGAACGTTTTTCCTAATACAAATATAAGAATGACCACATCTGTTTAAACTCATTTATTATAAACATTAAGACTTAATACAGCACGTTCTTGATAAATAAACAGCTCTATGGTCATTTTCAGATGCCCTACGAAAAACACCATTTGCTTTGATTGTTGCAAATCACCAAAAGTGTTGAAAACTGTTGAAAACAAAAATCCACCTTCCTGAGTCTACACTGAAATAAGATCACTACTTTATTATTGAAAAACACTTTTTTTTTGCTAGAGAGACCTCATGAATAGATCAGAAACAGATCCCGAATGTAATAAAAATAAAATTCAATAAAGTTACGCTCAATAATTTTCTAATCTCTGGCAGCTCTAGATTTGAAGAGATTTTTCATTCATTCAAGAAGTAGGAAAAGAAGAGAGGCAAGTAGCCTTCAAAATATAACCATGTATAAAGATCTATGACAGAGACAGAAACACAAAAAGAGAGACAGAAAGATGGATAAATAAGAGAAAGATTGAGAAACAGAAGCTGGCTGCTTGTGTAAAGCTGTATTCTGTGATAGTAATAGAAAGCTAAGTGGAAGAAAAATCAAAGCAACCCCCCAAACAATTAAGCAGCACTATGTTAATTGTTAATTTTAAACCATCATCCAAATACATTAACATTTGACGAGATAAATGAACATCCTTCTTTGTTACAGTTCCAGATGTTTTTAATTTTCAGATAAGGAGATAACTTCTTGAAGAATTTTCTGATGTATGAAAATCTAGATCAGGGGTCGCCAACATGGTGCCCGCGGGCACCAAGTAGCCCCCGAGGACCACATGTGGTGCCCACGAGCCTGTTCTAAAAAATTACAATATCTACAACAAAGCATGAAAAATGTGTTAGTTTTACATAAAGTTAAGGTGAACTCTGACACTTCTAGTTCAAAGGTCAGTACAGATAGCCCTTCGTATGACACAATGAAGCACCTCTCACTTTCAAAAAGGTTGGTGACCATATATCTAGACCTTCAAAACCATCCAGGCTGCAGAATACAGAATGGGCAGGGGAAGAACATTGAGCAGAGTTGGACTTCCAACCATTTTAATTGGATAGTCCTTCTCATTTATGTCCTCATGTCCACGTTTAATACGGCGGTGAAGTTAATTTCAAGTTGTGTAATCAACAGGCATTCCCTTCATAGTTCACTACAGTCAGCCATGGCTTTTCATACAGTGCGCTGTCATAGATAGTTGGCTAGAGCTAGTAGAGTGAATGTTGGCATCTGTTACTGTCACGGCTCTACTGCTTTTTTTTTATCTTATCTAATCAGTCATGTTGTTAAACAATCTGGCTATGTAGTTTGCCGTTGTTTGGACAATGCTACTGGTTATTTTTCCTCCATCAACAACTTTACTTTAGTACACTGCTGTCAAACTCATTTAACTACAGTTCCAGCTCTTACCTCATTTCCAAACCAGTCTCACTGAAAAACATGCTATAGCCACAGTTTGGTACCTCAATACGTTTCAATCCTGTTTTATATGACCTTTTCATTTACATTGGCTTCCAATCCGGTCACATGACGATCAAGTTTCTCCAAGCAAAAAAAAAAAAAAAGAAAATGTCACTCTTCCCTGTACCTCATTACTTTAAACTCAACATTTAAAGAAAGCCTCTGTATTTATATCCATTTTTGATTACATTTCTAACAAGAAGTATGCATAATATTTTCATAATCTTCATTCAGAGAATGGAGACAATCTTTTGTTTATTATTTTCCCAAAAAAATGAAAGTTTAAAAGTAATTTATCCCCTCAAACATGCAGCACTGAGCACTTTCGTCATGTACCGTGTGTGTGCAGCACCTTTTGTCTGAAGACATGTGACACAGACTAAGAGACAGCTGTTGGTTAGCGGCTAGCGTTAGCTTCCTCAAATTCCCTTTTTTATCATCAGTTTAATGGTAGCAAAACTAATGTTTTTGTTTGGCGAATATGAGTTTGGGAAGCTTTTTGGTTAGCTGTTCTCACCACTGATTTCAATCTTTTGCTTTGATATAAGTGACCCCTGGCTGCTGTTTATTTACTTGATACTAAACAGTAAATGGACTGAACTTATATAGCACTTTTCCAGTCCACTGACCACTCGAAGCGCTTCACACTATAGCTACATTCACCCAATCACATTCATACACTGATACACTGATTGGTAGGAAACTTGGGGTTAAATGCCTGGCCCAGGGGCACATTGACATGTGACAGGGGGAAGCTGGAATCAAACCCTCTACCTTCCGATTGCAAGATTACTCTACCCATTTAGCCACAATTGCCCACAGCTATATTTTTGACAATAAAATTCTGATATGCACAAACAAATGGAGCTGTGCTAACGTTAAATAGGGCTGGGTATTGTAAAAAAAAAAAAAAAAAACTCACAATTCGATTTGATTTTGATTCTTTGGGTCATGATTTGATATTCATTTAAATGTTTCCATTTAATTAATTTTGTAATAAGAAGTAACAAAATTTTAAGAGTACCTGTCATTACATTTAGATATTTATTTATTTATTTATTTATTTATATATGTCCATATAAACAGCCATAGTACTATACCGGTGGATGTATTAATATTCTTGAGCAAATAAATATCAACAAAAAAGAAAACATGACAGTACTGTATTAACAATGAAGTAAAGTGTATGTAAACCTAAATTTTTCTCCTTTCCTCTTAGAAACTGGGAGAATTCTCATACATTTGAACAACAACACATCTGAAAATAAAGCACTAGCACAGTAATACTTGTGATGAACATAGAGAGCAATAATTTAAGAAAATATTACAGTACTCAGTCCTGGGCTGGGGAGAAAAAGTGGTCAGGGAGTTACAGATTGGCCCATTTTCAACTACTCGGTGGAAATGAAAAACATAGGTATATATCAGTTACATCTAATGTGATGAGTGTTTTTTTCTCAGAGGGTCAATATAAGAGGAGAGATATTTTAGCCGGCTGGTCTCTTGTTGTGCAGCACAATAACCAGGAAAAGGGGTTCTGTTTTTTTTTTTTTTTTAAAAGCCAAGCTGAAATAAGCAACTTTATATTCAAAAACAAGCCTAAAACACCGCAACCGGCAAATGTATGAGACTTTAGAAAAAAACAAGCCCGCAGAGTCATCTACACTAAGCAGATTTGGCAACACTGCACCTGACGACCAATGTAAACCTATTTAATATTGCTCATTGCGTCAGTTAACAGGTATTTTTCCACGGAGGAATGACATGACGAACTAGCGCCACAGCACTGGGCATCTTTGATAAAGGCAAGGGCCAAATTGGAAGGTTCAATAGGGAAGAGGCTTTTCATTTAGTGACTGCTGACTTATAAGCACCACATTTTCATTGGCCAGGCTTTATGGGACAAGATTTTCAGAACGCAGCATGACCTGCACGGGCCGAACCACTGGCCCACTGGGAAAATCCCCACTAGTCCCAGTTCGCCACTGTATTAACGCTGCAGCAAAATCATTTACATTCACGTTGTCCGGCTTTCACTGGCACAATGCGAATCACTCGAAGCTGTCGATCATGAACCCGGTGGCAAGGGGAACTAATCAATTCAGAGGGTTTTCTGAATTTATATTAATTTGGGGAAAAATTAATTGCAATGCATTAATTAATCGATATTTTAACCCACCCCTAACCCAAAGCTAATCCTATGCTACCATTAGCCAGGACCATCAAGTCAAGCTGAAATCAGATTTTATGGCCTGTGATGGTATTTATTCAGAGCAGACTCTACCTGCTAAGGAGACTGAAGTCTTCAGGAGTGCAGGGGGCACTCCCAAAGAGCTTTTTTTGATTATGTTCTGGCATCCAGCATCTTGACTATGATTTTGCTATGATCCAGCATCAACTATGATTTAGTTTGCTAGAGCAGCTGCAAAGAAGCAGTTAGATGAGCACATCAGGAAGTCAGCGATTTCCCAGGATACCCCACTTGACCCAGTGCAGGTGATAGGAGAAAGAAAGAAATGCAAAAATAACAACACAGTTGGACTGCTGTATCATTGATGCACAAAGGAGCATTATTGGAGATCCTTTCTCCCAGCAGCTGTTAGGCTTTCCAACCATTTCTGCTTCTAACAAACCCTACAAGTGTTTATATCCCTGCTATTTTTTCACCATTTTTCATTCATTGTAAATAGCCATTGTAATTACCCACACAGCTGCACATACCTTTCAATCTCTCAGTACGCTATTTTAATACCTGTACCATATTATTTTTCTTATGGTGTAAATTTGTTCATACTGTAGAGTTTCTTATTCTCAATTTTTTGTTTTTTCTTATGGTGTAAATTTGTTCATACAGTAGAGTTTCTTATTCTCAATTTTTTGTTTTTATACCTTTTGACCATTAAGTGAATGTGCATGCTTCCATTTGCCTATTACTTTGCTGTAGGTACACTTGCATGTAGGACAATAAAGGATACTTCTATTTGATTCTCTTCTACTAATTTTTTTTCAGTCTGAGCTCAGGCTACGGCATTAAAAGATTAATTTATTTAATTTTTATACACAATTCTTAATAAACATAACTGAGAGCACTGTATCTGATTGCAAGCAACAATGTATTATCCTTTAGTTCAAGCATCAAATGAGTTTGTCTTGCATAATAGCTAAATTGTAGCGTCGTTAAATAAACTCGCATTGACATTACTGGCTTTCTTAGAAGCTCTGCTTTCTTCTTCTAAAAATCAGCAATGAATGAGTCATCTTTAAAGCTCAGGTTTGGTTTGAGATAAATGTGTTACTGACCCCAAGACTAATGTAAAGCTATAGAGTGGAGATCATTTTGTGCTGTGCTTGATTTCTGTCAACCCATCTTCAGTTCTGTGTTCTGAAAGAGGTCAAGGAGTCTCAGGAGGATAATTACCAACAACAGAAACACGACCGCTGACCTCAGAGTGAATTCTGGGTTAATTTAGTAAAATAAGGTTACTTTAATGTTTCATGCCACCTGCAGGAAGTGGCAGCTTTACACTAATGTGGGAGACAGATCGGTCCCTGGTCCCTCGTTGATCGTTTTTGTTTTGTTTTTTTGACCGTGACTCATAAGTGCCTGTTTTATCTCTGTATCGACTCGATATCTCAAATGGATAACTTGTGTTGCCTGTTATTTGTGTTGGAAGAGTAGTGAGGCGTGAAAGCCGCAGTAAAGGCAGGGGCACCTCTTGCTAATGCTGTTTGAGTTGCTCTGCTGCCCCGAGGGGCACTCCCAGCCGCCTCCCACCACATCACAGATGGACCACACTCCAGCACTCTCTACTTAATGCTTCCAAACTCTGTATCAGCTGTCAAATAAAATATTATCTCGACATCATACAACCAGAGTAGCAATTGCTTAGCAGAAGCTTCAACACAAAAGCTGAAAGGAGCTTATTTGCCAGTGCAAAGAATTGTGCTCTCATTAGGGCCACCCTTAATTTCATTGTTGTCATATGTTTATTAAGAGGACTTGGGTCTGGATTTTTACCATTTCCATCTCTATTGTCTGATGTGGTTCGATATCTTTAATAAACAAAATGGATCATTTCATTTTTGTTCAACTTCTTTAGCATTTTTGTTGTGTTTTTAAAGATTAATAAACCCCAAAACAATTTTATTTGTGGATGAACTGTATAAATGGCTCTTAAGGGCACTTTATGTTATCGTGGTAATCTTGACATTTTTGTGTAAACTTGTTAATTTCTGCAATATGTGACCTAAAACCGTCTTAGCGTTGATACATTATTTCAAAACTCATGTTTCCACAAAAGCAAATAAACCTTTTGAGACATGCCCTGAAAACAGAATATGGCTACCACATGTAACTTAAGACTTTGCGTCTGTCACTTAAAAAACAGAGAAAAGCTTACATTCTGAATCAAAAAGATGTTTTTTTTTTCAACAATATATCCAATGAAGTACTTTTGCTATAAAGATCATACATGCAGGAAATGTGGATTTGCTTTCTTGAAAGTAAAGAGGATTTTTGCTTACCCCTAAAAAACAGTCTCTGTGGGAAATGCATTTTACACCAGGATTATTTCAGAATTGGAAACCAGGATTTAAAGGAAATAACAACCCAAACCTGTAGGAAGATGACAAAACACAACTCATACCACAGCTAATACAGCTTGTGAAGGGATGCAACAGCAAGATCACCAAGGAAACTGCAGATGTTGTGTGTGAATGTCAAGTTTTTTCGGTAAAAAAATGTTTCACTGGGGCTTTTAATTTTTGTCTCCTCTATTAAATCTATAGCAGCTCTCTACAAAAGCTATCTCATGATACTTAGATCCAGTTGCAACTGTTTATGTAATCTGTGTTGGTGCTAAATGAGGGACATTTTTTTTTTTTTTTTACCTGTTCAAAGTCCAGACCTCAATCCAGTGTAAAATCAATGGTTAGGCATGAAGATTGCTGCTCACAATCAAAAATCACCCAACTTGAAGCAGCTGGAGCAGATTTACCTTGAGAAATGGGCAACGATCCCAATGGCAAGATGTGGCAAGTTTTTCTGCATTTTATTTTTCCCTATTTGCTGTTTGCATCACAAAAAATAAAACATCTTAAAATTAAAATCTTTTAATTAAGTGGTGCAACCAAATGCGGTCATAATTTAACTAATAAGTGAATCTATTCCACTTGTGTGTATTTTAATGCATAAATAAATACAGCTACTCTGTGAAGGCCCCAGAATTTAGAGAACATTAGTGAAAATGCAGCATCAGGAGGACTCTTAATTTCATCTGAAAATATAACTGGTATAGGGAAACTGCAAACCTACCTGGACATGGCGGCCCACCTAGCATGTGATAATGGTAAAAAAGAAAATACTAAATAAAACCAAGTATATCACATTTTCTTGCATCTGACAAGCATAAATCCCACCAATCAATGCTGTTGACCATTTTTGCTTCCTCTTTACCTCAATATAACATCTTGAGTAATTCACCACCATGGCTCCACATTGCTGTCAATAACATAGAGACTTGTCAAAAGAAATGTCTTGTTTTGTCACATGTTTAAGTAAGCCTAATGCAAGATGCACTGCAAAGGAAGACCTTGTCAAGTGAATAATTACTGAGTTATGAATGGCATGTTTTTTTTTTGTTTTGTTTTTTTGCAAAAGTAAACCATAGAACAGTATAAGGCACAGTTCATGGCTCTTTGAAGAGTATTAAAACATCACCCCAAACAAAAAGTGTTATTGCTATATCATAGAGGAATTCAATCAACACAAGTCACCAAAAATGGTGCTTATACAATCTAGCAACCATCAATGACGTGGAATTACAGATATTAGTTATTTAGGAGCTTTATCTTATTCAAAATCATTTAGTCATTGTGTGAATAATTTTCCTGGTATCAATAATTTCTCTGAAGTAGGTGATGCAAAAATCATTGCATATGAAAACAAAAAACAATTAAATAGTATTCTCCACAGGTTACCTTAGTATAGACTTGATTTTTAGTTTGTTTTACCACAAATGTCTAATACCATGTATCCTTTTCCTTCCACTTCAAAAGTATGCTCTACTTTGTGGTGGTCTATCAAATAAACTCAAAATCAATTACATTCAAGTTTGTAACACAACAAATTGTGAACAGGTTTTGAGGTACTGTATGTATTCAGTATATTTTAGCTACAATGCCTTGCAAAAGTATTTATTCCCTTTGGCATTTTTCATATTTTGTTGTCTCACAAACTGGAATTACAATGAATTGTTTCAGAGTTTGCCCCATTTCATTTACAGAAGATGCCAACAATTTTGAAGATGCATTATTTTTTCGTATTGTCAAGGAAATAACAAATAAGACTAAGAAAGAAAACTTGAGCCTGCATAACTTGTCACACAAAAGAGCCACCTTTTGCAGCAGCTGAAACTACAGTTTACTTTGGGTCAGTCTCTATGAGTTTCTACCTTCATGCCACTGGAATTTTTGCCTTGGAGAACTCCTTGGTCTTCATGGTGTGATGTCTCTTTATTAGTGGTACTGCAGCCTCTGGGACCGTCCAGAAAAGGTGTACTTTTGATACATCCATATCAAGTGCAGAACCAAAGCTGTCTCCAACTACAGTTTATCTTGACAAAATGTCCCAATTCAGCCAAATAAACTACAAAAGCTTAGAGGAAATCATTCACCGGATAAGTTCCTCCTCCTGCTGCCTTAATGTGCTACCCACAGCTTTCTTTAAGAAAGTTTTGCCTGTCATAATGTCTGATTTTACTCAGATAATTAATACGTCCCTTCTGTCACGGGTTTTTCCCCAGTCTCTAAAAACAGCAAGTGTTTTGCAACCACTGTTGAAAAATTACAATTTAGACAAATTACTACTGCAGAACTACAGGTCCATCTCAAACCTTCCCTTTATCAGTAAGATTATTGAAAAAACGATGTTTCAACAATTAAACACTTTCTTAACTATGCCTAACTATACCTGCCGCTTTGACATTTTCTAGTCTGGCTTCCGTGCTCACCACAGTACAGAGACGGCCCTTGTCAAGGTATTTAATGACATCAATGTCATGATTTTGGTACTGTTACCTGGTCTGTTCACCCATTTCACACCTGTTGTTACTCCGCCCTGTTCTCATTACTGCTCACCTGTTCCACCTGCGTTTGACTGTATATATTCACCCTCCAGACAAGACAGCAGTGCCAGTATATTTCGTCCTAGTGATTGATCTATCCCAGCATTTCTGAATTCTGATTACCTGTTCCTGACCTGTTCTGTTCCTTGACCTCCGAGTTTGCCTGTTCCTTCCTGATCCGTTTGCCTGTTTCTAGACGCTCGCCCGACTTGATATCCTGCTTGATCTCTGATTACCCGTGTACCGATATCTGGACTGTAACCCGACTTCGCTCTGGATTATCCCTTGGTACCTCATCGGCTTTCTGACCTCCTGTTACCGACCATTGACCACATTCCTGACATCGGCTCCTGCTCGACCCCTTTGGATTTTCCTGCCCTTGATTGTCTACACGGTTTTGACCTTAGCCCGTCCCTCGACCATCGCTTCACCAGAACTGAACATAAGACCAGAGGTTCCCGCTGAGATCACCGGCGCCGTCCGCTCAGTTGTATTCACAATAAACTGTTTGTTCGTCTTGAATACTGGGTCCTTCTGTTCTGAGCCTTGACAATCAATATAAATGCAGACTGTGGAAGAACCACCGTGCTGGTTCTATTGGACCTCAGTGCAGCATTCGATACTGTTGATCACTCCATTCTGTTAGAGCTCCTGGAAAACTGGGTCGGCCTCTCTGGTACAGCTCTCAACTGGTTTAAATCCTACTTAAAGGACAGGGACTTTTTTGTGTCAGTAGCTAACTTTACATCAGGGATAACAAAAATCGCATGTGGGGTTCCCCAAGGATCCATTCTGGGTCCCGTCCTATTCAATATCTATATGCTCCCTCTAGCTCAGATCATAAAAAAACAACAACATCAGCTACCATAACTATGCAGATGACACACAGCTTTACATCACCGTGTCACCAGGTGACTATGAACCAGTTCAAGCACTGAGTAAATGCTTAGAAGAAATCAATGCATGGATGTGCCAAAATTTTCTTTAATTGAACGACAACAAAACTGATGTAATAATTTTTGGACCAGGAGCGATCAAAAGTTAGCACACAGCTTCAGTCACTTCAGCTAGAAACCACTGATCAGACCTGAAATCTGGGAGTAGTGATGGACTCAGACCTGAACCTCCAAAAGCATCTAAAGACAATTACAAGGTCGGCTTTCTATCACCTGAAGAACATTTCCAGGATTAAAGGACTAATGTCTCAGCAGGATCTGGAAAAACTAATCCATGTGTTTATCTTTAGTAGAATTGATTACTGCAACGGTGTTTTCACAGGTCTGCCTAAAAAGTGGATCAGACAGCTGCAGCTGATCCAGAACGCTGCTGCCCGTGTCCTCACTAAGACTAAGAAAGTAGAGAACATCACCCCAGTTCTAAAGTCCTTACACTGGCTCCCTGTATCTCAGAGAATAGACTAAAATCCTTCTGTTAGTCTATAAATCTCTGAATGGCTTAGCACCTAAATACATCACAGACTGGTTATCAGTGTTATCAACCCTCCAAACCACTAAGGTCTTCTGGCTCCAGCCTTCTCTGCATACCTAGAACCAGAACCAGAACCAAACATGGAGAAGCAGCATTTAGTTCCTATGCTCCACTTATCTGGAACAAACTTCCAGAAAACTCTAAAAGTGCGGAAAGCCTGAGTTCCTTTAAATAAAGATTAAAAACACATTTGTTCAGGATTGCCTTTGACTGTTCTAGTTAAACTGTTTTACTGAAACATTGTTAGTTTAAGTTTGTAGTCCAACTGTTTTTAAAATCATTAATATTTGCTTTTAGTTTTTCCATTTTCCCATGTTTTATTTTGTATCAAATTTTCTACATTTTATTCCAACTTGCTTTTATTCTGTTTCTATTTTCTGTTTTATATGTTTTAATCCTGTAAAGCACTTTGCGTTGTCCTTGTACTGAAATGTGCTATACAAATAAATTTGCCTCGCCTTGCTTATCCTGACAGATTATGTGACACTTAGATTGCACCCAGGTTGAATTTATTTAACTAATTATGGGACTTTTTGAAGTAATTGGTTGGACCAGACATATGTACATGTCAATTTTCAGTTTTCAATATTTTTGTATTATTTCATATTTTTTTCATATTCTCCACCAACGAAGAAAACTTTGTGCAAAACTGTCACATAAAAAATTAAAAATCCATTTAAATTACAGGTTGAAATGTAACAAAATAGGTTGCTGTAATCATTGAAGGTCACATCAGTTTTTGGTTTTATTGAATACCCTCAGAGTAAACTGTTAATAAAGGGGAGGAAAATAAAAGCATGGAAGGAATTAACAATGCGATAAAAAAAAAAGGAGAAATTTTTATCTCTTCGGTTGACCATGCTTGCTACAGGGCAGCTGTTTGCATCATGCCCGAGAGCAAAGTTTGAGTAAACTTGCCTTTTTTTTCTGCTCCAAGGAATTGTGGCACCAGCAGCTGGCAGGTGCAGAAGTTTATCACAAACCCAGAAATAATTGAAAGCGACAACTGGCAGCACCACAAATGATTTATTAGTCTTTTACTCAGCTCCTAACCATCCTCGGGGCTGGAATCAATTATTCACCGACTATGTGTCTTCAAATCATTAATTCTAATGTGAGGAGCCAAACTCCGTCCTACTCCATGTAGTTCCTCATGTACCAGGCCTTGGACTTGTTCCACAAGGTTCTACTCTGTTGAGCAGACATCTGCAATGGAGCGTCCAGCAGAGGCAAAGCGTACGTGTCTGTCCCAAACAGGGTCACACTGTGTGGCTTTGCAGTCTTTTGAGGGCTAAGAGCCAGACAAAGATGTTTACAAAAGACTTAAAAAAAACACCCACATCTCATTCATTTATATTCAGATCACAATTCTGAGCCTTTCACTTTAATATCCAGGTGATTTGAATTCATCGCTGGTGCAGCTCGGGTTAAAAGCTTGGAAACAACAAATACCTTATTCAAGTATTAATTTATCAGAGTAATACCTTCATTAAAAGTTGCATTCATAACCAGCCAGTGTGTGGATACACCAGTTAGTTTTGTGATTTTAATTATGATTGTGAGTGTTTCATATTGTTTTTTTTTACACACAAACGGTTATTTTCACATGCTTTATGAATATATTTGATGTGAATGTCAGCATTTTTCAGAATGGTCACTTGGGCACAGCATTAAAATCAGCCGGGCCTTGCAAAAGTTTTCTGATCCTTTGAACTTTTGTCACCTTACAACCCCAAACATTATTGTATTTTTTCTGATATTGTGTAAAAAACACAAAATAGCACATAATTATGTAGTCGTTTTAATACAGTCCATAATTTTTTAAAATACTTTACATATAAAAATCTAAAAAGTGTGGCATGCATGTACATTCATACCCTGTTACTTTGAATCCAGTGCAAACATTGGTATTCAGAAATCATGATTTAACCTCACCTTAAATCCACCTGTTCTCTGAACAGGCCTGTTGTAACTCTGGAGGAGCTGCAGAGATCCGCAGCTCAGGGGGAGAATCTCTGAGCAGGAAAGCTATTAGTTGTAACTATTAGTCAACAAAGCCAATGTTGAAACAAACCCAAATGAAGTTATGCTTGTAGTGTGCCAAAATCTATGTAAAAATGTGGAAAGTGATGCTCCGCCCTGATGAAACCAAATTAAATTTTTTGGGCTACATGCTCCTCAAAGTTGATGACGAGATGGATGACACTTAATACTGGGCAATACTGGAAGAAAACCAGTATTGGCTGCCACTGTGCGTTACTTGGGGAGCATTTTGGCTGAGGGTCTTGCTCTCGGATCATATTTATCAAAAATTAATTAAATAGTATAAAACGTTTTTAATCACCATCCATCATCTATACTGACATCTTTGCAGGGTCACTGGTGGGCAGGTACCCATCCTCAGGGGTCAATGGGTAAGAGGCTGGGTACACTCTGGACAGGTCGCCAGTGCATCACAAGACAAGACAGAGGCAGACAGGACAAACAACCAGTGGCGGCTGGCCCATAGGGGGCGCTCGGGCGCTGCCCTCCCTAGACGTGGAGGGGAAAAGTCAAAATATATATAGATTTTAAAAGTATTATTAATGTCAGTTTTTACTTAATAGCACGTGGCTACATGTAATAAAAATTATTAAAACACTTCTACTAATTGACTCTACCAATTGACTCTCATTTAACAGTGCATTTCCATCAACAGAATGTATCATTTCTCTTCTACACTTTTGGGGCTATCACTGAAGGCGCCCCACAAGTGTAGCGAAATAACAAATCGTATACTGTTGCTAGGGAAAATTTATAAATATTTGGCCAATCAGCATCGCCAAAATGAATGGCTTTGGGGCTACTGGAATCTTTGCCCTTGCTACACAGTGATAGGTGTATAGACCAGTTCACGTGTGACGTCACAAGCTATATCCGGGTCACGCTGGTAGGCAAAAACAGTACTGTTTTATCTACTACCGTGACAAAACGGGTGAATTAGAGTGTACTTTTAGTTTATTTTTGGATTCTAAACAATGCCTACGACTTGTTGTGCTCCCGGTTGCACACAGAGGCATTCCAAATCGTCGGATGTACGTTTCTTTCATTTACCGAAGGACGAAGAAAGACGAAAGAAATGGATAATTTCAATGAAAAGGATGCAGGCAGACAATCCCAATCGACTGTGGGAGCCATCATACCATGACAGAATTTGCAGTCTACACTTCATCTCCGGTAAATACAACTTAATTTTGCACTAGTCATTGTTCTACTTAAATCATTATATAAATAAAAAATTAGGATATATACTTAAGTCAAGACGTAAACGTTCGTTTCGTAATAATATACGTACATGTACAATGTATGCAAACCCTCTGGCATGAGTCTGTGAAAAGGATTAATAAGACAAAAACACCAAAATAATCCTTTGTGAACAATGTTTTTTTATTAACTAAATGCTTATTATGGAATCGTAGTAATTTTCCGACTTTTAATTTAAATGCATGTACTGGGTTAGGCAGGGAAATCTATTGGCCAGCCCCACCAAGATTTTTTTTCACCAGCCGCCACTGCAAACAACCATGCATGCACTCATACAATAAACCTAGCCGTGATGTTTTTAGACAACGGGAGGAATCCTGAGTACCTGAAGAAAACCCACGCATGCACTAGGAGAACATGCATCTCCATGCAGAAAGAACCCTGGCTGGAATTCGAACGCAGAACCTTCTTGCTGCAAGGCAACAATGGTACCAACTGTGGCATCATGAAGTCCCATTTTTATAATCATGGTATTCTAAAGCTGTGGTAACGGTGCAAAGGCATTGCAAAAACATTTCACATACAAAGTAAAACTATGACTCACAAAATGTTGTGCAAATTAACAAATTTGACACACCTCTCAAATAATAAAAAATAGTAATAATGTTTGGTGTTTTACTGATTTTACTTATGGCTGAAGGACTAATGGGCTACTACAGTTCTTGAAGCATGAGCTGATGATGCATCCTACATGGGGTCAGTTGGTGCTTTACCAGTATAAATGATGAGATCATCTGCAAAACAGAGAAAGCATGCAAGTAGAAAAACTATATCAGGTTAACGGTATATTCACGTTTTGTTCTGGGAAAATTATTAACAGGTAGGGGTATGTGGATCATTTGTAGATTCTCAGTTCTTGCTTTTTGCCTGTAGTAAAATGGTAACTGTTGCACTAGCTATAGTGAAATCTGCTTTAACTGTAGTTTATTTATCAAGATTGAAGAAAAGCTGGTACAAACAGCTGAATGTAGTGAATTTCACCATAATATGTAATACTGGTAATCATTTAATTTCCATTTCTAAGGTCCTTCAGTGTCAAGCGGTCAATCTTAGCTAAATTAAATAACCTTAAAACTATCAATTTTATCCTATTCCCAATTTTTTTTTTACAAGTATTGATTTGAGTAACAAACCGAAAGCAAAATATTAAATGCGAGTTTTATAAACGAAAATGTATATAATTTTTATTACCATTTTCTACCAATAGTAAGAGTGAGCTGAAACAAACAAACAGACTATCTTTTGTTCAAACAATGCTTATCTCCTGATCATTTTATTTTTAGTAGTATATATGGTTGGAGATAGTTCAACTGTACAAAAGATCTTTGTGCATCATTTTGCTTCAGCGTATTAAAATCCTGTTGTTCTGCACATCAAAACATTTTATACGCCACATGCAGCTTAATTACACAGAGCTAAAGTTAACAGCTGCCTCTGAGCTATAGTGGACTTTTTTTTTATAAGAATGAAAATATTTGCAACTTTTGTGTACACCACTGAGAATAGTTTCTTTGACAAAATTCACTAACTATTATGTACAGGTAATGCACACTTACTTTGTAAAGTACAAATACATCTGTTTAACAGTGGATAACATGCAGTTCAAAAATATGATTTTATTTTGACCATCACAGAATAACACTCATCTGCTCCCTAACTTATTTTCCGTTACTTTTGACATTTCTCTCATGATCCTGGGGATAAATATAATGAACAGATCACAATGACTTTCTGTTACTGTACAGCCCATCATGCTGTGATAATTATCTTTCCTCTCCTTTATTTTATCTTATCTCGTCTGTTTTGCTCCTCTCTTCGGCATATCAAAATGCAGACGACAAGCTTGAAGACATTAAGAGAATTTGTGTCTTATTTGTCATTTAGACAAGTTTAAGTTTTACGTCTAATTAATCCTGGCTGTTCTAAAGTTCAGCAAGCGGCATTTTATCTGTTATAACTCAAACGCTCTTATCTTTATGAATACAAAGCATATATAATGTGTTGCTTTCCTATTATTAATTATGGAAATAACACAACAAAAGCACATCCTAAATCCATTACTGTTGTAAGCTAGGCTTGTCTCAATAAATCAGCGTCTACAATCAAAATTGAAATAATTTTTTATGCATAATGTATGTGCTTGTTG
This sequence comes from Fundulus diaphanus, assembly GCA_037039145.1. NCBI lineage: Eukaryota > Metazoa > Chordata > Actinopteri > Cyprinodontiformes > Fundulidae > Fundulus > Fundulus diaphanus. The sequence goes on from CM073130.1 coordinate 46,557,195, forward strand.
CCACAACATCTGTTCATTATGCAGAGTAATGCATTCTTGTAGTTTTTAAAAACTTCAGTCCTATAAAATAATCATAATGACTGCTTCATTATGGAGCACGGGAAGACAGAAGTACATCTTACAATATGTCTCATGATTTACAGTTTCATTTACTTTTTTATAGTCAAGTCAATCACAAGTTTGCGGGAGACTTGTGCACGGGGAGACTCATTAAAGCAGATGTTTGTGAAATTACACGCAAAAAAAAAAAAACACATCAGGTTTTAGTGTGAAGTGGGTGTGATAAGATCAGAAAGCCAGAGTTTGCTGTCACCCATAAGACAAACAAATGTTCGCAGGTTGACCCAGCTGTTTTTGTGAAAGGGCTCACTCTTTATGAAACAGCTCTGGAAATAAAAAAATAGAGATAATTTATCAGAAGTAGAAGGAGCTAAACATAGGGGCTTTACAATTGTATGTATTTGTATTCATTTATTTAATAATTTATCTATTTTCTTACATGTGACTTGGATTTTTTTTTGTATTTTCATACATTATTAAAATCAGGTTTGTTTGGAGAGTAAAACGTGACACAAAATACTCAGATTTTGTATATATACTCTAAAAGGTTAACAAGACAGCTTTCTACTGTGCTGGAACAGGATAAATTATTTCAAATTTTTTTCCCCTTAAAGTGAAAGAAATGCTGCACAATTCAAATGGAAAAAAACAGTAAGATGGAGTGAAAGATGGAAACAATCTTCAATAACCTTCATTGTGCACATTTTAATTCATTTTCAGTATTCAGTCTTCTTTGATTGGAGTCAGCCTTCTTGATTAGACTATTTTTGCCCACTTAGCTTTTTCATGAGATTGAGAAGACATTTCTTATCAACAGCCCTCTTCAGGTGACCCCTCAGGTTATCCGTTACATTTATTACTGGACTCTGGATCGTTTTTTTTCAAACATTAAGTCGTCTTTGGATGAAATCACACGCGTTGATTTAAATGCGTGCTTGAGCTCGGAGCAAAGGTGAAAAATAAAACCACTCTTCATCTTCCTGACAACTTAAGGTTTTGGGTGAAAACTGACTGGTATTTGTTACTCTTTGTAATCCCACTTTGATGAAAATCCCCATTCCAAATGAAGAAAGGTAACCACAGAGCATGATGCAGCCACTAACATGCTTCACTGTGGCTGTTGTTGTTTTGGTGATGAACCGTGATGGTTTTGATTTTTAGTAGCAAACATACCACTTGGAATTATAGTGGAAAAGTGATGCAAAGTTAGACTTTGGTTTCATCAAAACCATAACACCTAATTTATACCTCCTAGTCCGCTCTACTGCTCCCTAAAACCACAAAGCCTGTGACGTATATTTCATCCGCTGCACTCACCTACTAGAGTCTGCCAGGGTTCACTGCAGAGGCTAGCCTGTACTTTTTGTGAATGTGCTGGCTGTTTGCACCTGGACTATAATAACCTTTTGTAAGTTTGTGTTGTGAAACGCAGAGAAGATAATAGAATACTGACGGGTCATATCGTGAGAAGAATAAGGAACAGCAACAAAGGTTGTCAAACATAATTACAGAACAAAACTCACTATTTACACTTTCTTTTTGGTTTCTTATTTCTCTTCTCAGTAAAATGCGTATAAACCACCCCCTGTGCTGAAACGTATATATCTCTGAGTGAGACGTGCTTGTGGGGCCAAGCTAAAAATAATATAAAAAAGAGAATCTTCCTTTCCATAATATTGAATTGTCTGGCATACATATATACAAAGACATGTCTCCAGCTTTTAACACATTGTTTCACGATGTTTTGGGACATTTTAGCCAGATAAGGTGTCTTCTTCCTAACTGCATTGATCCCACATGTAGGACATGTATCTGTTTCGTCCTTTCTTCACTATTTGAGAAGTATTCTCAAATATTTTTTTAATGTCAGTGTGGTCCTACATTTACTCCAGATGCTGAAGCTTGTCTTTACTGTGCCATGGTGCATACCGAATAGTGCAATTTTTTATTTTATTTTGTATTCTTCTCCTGACTGATATCTTTGCACAATGATTACTGTTGATCTGTTGTAACCTCTCTATGAACTGTGGATTTAGCTAAAAGATGCAAATGAAAATTTTCATGAGGGCAACCCAACATTATTCTAGGGTAAACAAAATAAGTACAAATAAAACTAGGCTTGAATTATAGAAGACTGATTAAAAGAGTGCTGGAACCACATTTGGAACCACATAACTAATTCATTTTTAGAATAATGGATGTATTTTTACCCAACCAGATTTCTTTGGTTTTCCAATTGAGTTTTGTTAGAATATGTAACTTGACAGAGGTGTGTAAACAGTTTTGAAATATTGGAAATAAATCTTTATTGTCTAACATCAGATGAAAGCAGCATTTATACATGAATGATAATAAGTGAAGAAAAACAAATTTTCATTCTATTAAATAATGTAAATAGGTGGGAATGACATATTATTTTTCATCCAGGTACATCTACGTCTTTGTAGATTAACCAGCTGACTTAATTTTGTTGAGAGGCTTTAAGTCACTGATACCAATATTTGCCTATTCTGATTTCTCTTTCAGAATTATGATTTAAAGAGATAAAGGAGTAGCATTCAAAATTATACCTCGCTGATACTGAAAATGCCGAAGCAAAACGTCTTCACCCAGTGCCAATATCCATACACTACACAATTTTTTTTCTTTGCTGCCATTTAGTGTTTTTAGATGGTGCATTCACTATTAGGAAAAAAACATTTATTTGCATGGTAAAAAGAAAGCACATTCAACTTTAATTCTGACAATAAGAATATCATGTCACATTATGGAAATGTGTTTGAAAACTGGTTGTATAAAAATAACTAACACTTCCTAATAATTAGCAAAGAAAGTATGTGAATGTATATGTTGAAATGATCGTGTGTGTGTGTAGAGTGGCTGTATGTGAGCGAATTTGTTTCCTGGAGGTGCACCAATTGTTACAGTGGTGAGAACAGCAGAAGGCCTCAAACAAACGGCACCCAAGAGCACAAGGCATCCACCCTGGGCAGCCATGCACCCGCACAGACGTAGGTTGTCAGTAAAGCAGAGTAGCAGCAGCCCCCAGACCAAAACGGCACAGGGTGAGATGCAGGGTACATAGATCTCACTCCGCCCTAACCAGTCACATCGCCGTCTCCAAACACAAAAGCCCAGCCCGGGACCCACTCAGCATCAGTATATGCTTTAATTGTTAGAACTACTGTATTTGGGTTTTGGGTTTAAACTTTTTGGATGACAAAGTTTTTTTGTTTGAGTAGCTGGATTGTTGGCTTGAGAACTTCAATAACTGACTTCTCTGCTGTGAGATTCATACAAATGCGACTCCAAACAAGTCCACTTAAAGACAAATAAGTCCATCTTCTTGTGAAAAATATTTTGATAATAGAATTTGCCTCATAAGCCAGCTGCAGTGTTTGTGATCTCAGTGTAAACTATGCTTTTAAACGGTGCTACAATACAACTGCGACAAGTTTCATTGAAATTCTATATAAAAGGTTCCAGGTTCAAGGAAACTTTATTGTCCCCCTAGGGCAATTTGCTTTACAGCTCGCAGTAGCAGACAAACAATTAAACAACAATCACTCTGATATACACAGAAAAAAAGAAAGAAAGAAATAACGATTCAGTTTTCTTTTTCTTGGCTCTTGTTTGAAAGTTTACACTGAATAGTTTCACGTGTTAACGTATTATTACTTTTTTTTAAGTGAAGATATCTGCTTTTTCTGTTTCATTTGTAAAAAAAAAAAAAAAAAAAATATGGTGTAGATTTTGATAGATAAATAAAGAATACAAAAGGGTCTTACATTTGGCAACATCTGACACGTTAACACCCTTTGCTGCAGAGAACGAATTGCTTCCTGAGAGCTTTTTAGAGGAGGGTGCTCCTTTAAAGCGGGCTGCGTACAAACTGTTATCATCTGTGTCAACGTACAAGTGGCAGCGCTGGAGTGATGAAGAGGAATATTTCTGTCGCCCCAGTGTGCCGCCTCGGGACCGTTATCTCTACAGCACATACATCAGACCCCACTGCACACACCTCTTCCCTCTGAATGCAACATGACAGCTTCCTTTAGTTTCCCACTTCCATTCCAGATAACACTGCAGTCCTGATCCGGCGTAAAGTGCTTAAGAGATGTCGGCCGATATGAATTGAACTGCCAATAATGCACGGCGTAGAAACAACAAGCTTTTAAATGTACAGCGTCTTAAAGAATGTAAATATATTTATGTTTTCTTTGATGCAGAGATTATGCTATCAGCGTTTAGGGTTTATGTTAAGAGCCCTGTTTAAGAACAAGTTGATGATAAAGGAACGACTGTGACATCTGATTTGTTACATTTCTATAAAAAGCAAAATGCTTTAAGAACAGATCACATTTTAAAAAAAAAAAATTAAAGGGCTTAACAGATGCTCATTTTCAGCTGTCTCTTACAATAGATAAAACACATATATAAGCTTTTATATTGCTCAGATTAAAAGCGGCCAACCGATATGAGCGCAGGTTTCCAAATTCCTATAATAATAAAGCTCCAATCCTTATCTAATGTCTACAGATTACTTAAACAGAATTTCTTGAGGATTATACGGTGAATACCTCATGTGTAACACCGACATGAATGTAGATTATAGCAGACGCAAAGATATGATGTTTAGATTAAATATTTATGTAGTTTAACATTTCATAAACACTTGCAATGCGTCATAAAGTACAGGTCGGTATTTAAAGGCAAGACATTGTTTAACCTTCACAAATGTTTAACACGTAGGTCTGATGCAGGTGTCAGATGTGCTAAATTAAAAAGCTGAACTAAATAAATGATCACAGAATTAGCTTTGTTTCACTTAAGCAAGAGCTTTGACAAGTGACACACCCTTTTATTGCCTTTCACTAACTTATCATCAAATAGAGCATCAAACTGTATAGACAGTTAAAATAACATTTTATATAAGTGTTTGTTTTTTTTAAAGTAAGAATGCGTAGTTGTATTCACAAAATTAAGTAAAGATTTCACAAGTCAAAACTGTGTTTTAAAGACTCTAATCCATGGTGAATAGTTCAGCCCAGTTACAACTTCTTTAAGTAGTTTAGCTTTCATCTGAGGTGGATCTAACATTTAAAACCGCTGTGAAATGTTGCACTTTTTAACGAACAGCCTTTGAAAGAAGACATCTTTAAAAAGTGAAATGGCCTTTTACTGAGGAACTTTGTCATTGTCTACAGGCCTAAAAAAAGTTTTTAAATGGTTGCTTCTCAATTGTTTTGCTAAAATAAATACAAAAACACCCGACAAATTAAAAATTGCAGAGTAAAATAATTCTGTTCTAGCTTGACCTGTTGAAGAAATTGATTTCATCCATCCCCACCCTCCGTTAATCAAACATGGTGGTGGCAGCATCATGCTGTGGGAATGGATTTCTTCCACAGGGACATGGAAGCTGGTCAGAATTTGATGGAAAGGTGGATGGAACAAAATATCAGGTAATCCTGGTAGAGATTTTAGATTATGTAATAGACCTGAGAGGGGACAGATGTTCACCTTTTAGCAGGAAAGCTATGGTAATAGTATGGCAAGAACTACATTGGAAGGGTTCAGTAAAAAGCACAACAATGTATTTTAATTGTCAAGTCAAAGTCCAGATATAAATACAACCGAGAATCTGTGGCAAGATTTGAAAATCTGTCTTTACAGATGTGTTACATCCAAGTTAGAGCCATTTTACAAACAATGGGCAAAAATTCCAGTCTGTAGATGTACAAAGTTGATAGAGACATAAATCAAATGCCTTGCAGCCATATATATAAAACCATTGATTACAAATAGGGGTATTAAAACTCCAGAGCTTTGTAGCCACCATACACTAAATGAATATTTCTGCCACAGCTTTTGTCTTAAGATGATCAATCAAAGACTAATGCAGTGTTTGTTGTTAGACTAATCATCCCTTCCTCTAACTGGGAGGACAACAGTTTGTTTATTAATAACTGGCTTTCAGGATCATTTTTCTACTTCTTTCCCTTCAAGAAAAAATATCCTGAGAGGGAGATTTAATATCCTTGTCTGACTTGATGGGAGAAGGCGATCCGACACCCCAACATTGCGGCATCTTGATGCAATAATCTCAAATTAAGTCATGAATAATGTAGCCAAAAGTCATGAAGAAAAATTAATAATTCAATAGATAAATAATTTACAAAATAATGAAATAAATAAATAATAGTGAACCATAAATAAAGCATTAGATCAAATCTTTCCACCAGGCAACAGAATGAAAGAAGCACAAACAAAGAGAGGAAACGGTGCGCGGTGTTTAATGTATCAAAAGGCTGATTTTATTTCAAGCTTTAGTGTAGAGGTTTTGACCTACAGAGAGTCTGTGTTACTGGCACTTACTACAGAAATATTTATGATTAAAAAATACATATTCAAATGCAACTGTTCTGACGGCGTGAAACGTGTGTTTTTGATTATTTGAGGTTAGGTATATTAGAGGTTTAAATGTTTTTTTTTTTACAGTGTATTAAAGGACGGATAATTTTATTGTGTCCTGATTTGTAAAATCCTAGTATTACAACAAGGAGCACTTTCTTATTACCATGACTTTACCATCACTATTAATGCATGGTTATGGTTTCTGCAGATCGCTGTCTCAATAAAATTGTTAGCATTGAGAAAAGCAATTATGTAGAGTTAATCTCACCTAACGTCTTCCTTTAGTCAGATTTTTTTATTTAGTTAGTTTTTTTTTCTCACCATCTGACACCTTTGTGTGATGTATTTGAAATGCTCAATGTTTCAAGTTCTTTTCAACAAATCCCGGATAAGACAAACCATATTGTAGGCCTTCGCAGCCCTTAAGTAAGCTACAAAAAAAGTGCAGCCTCCTCTCTGATGATACTCTGGGTTAAGTCGGATTCTTTCAGAATGTTTATTCCTGGCATTGGAGGGTTACCAGGATCAAGATATACCAGGAGTTTGGTTTAAAAACATCCAAAACTTCATTGTTCATAGTAATTAAAATTGTTTTAATGGGATGCTAACATTACTCTCAGCGCCTGCTGCTGCTGTAGATCAGCTGGCCTCAAAGAGAGCCACTGCACTGCACAAAAAAAAACTAATTTGGCTGTTTGGAAATATTTCTGATCACGTAAAAACATGGACGGTCATGTTCCATCACTAAGGTAACATTGTTTTAAAAGGCATCCAGATATTAAACCATTGACACAGAGGCAAGACGTGACTCCCAACCATATGATGGCATCTGCTCGGCCACTTTCCACCTCCACCAAGTCAGTAGCACGAGCTTCCAAAGCAGCCATCTTTGAGCCCACTGATTCCAGCACATCTTTATACTCATTTCGTCAGATTGTGGCATCCCCAGTCTGCTGACTCGATTGGACACATTTCCACTTGGTGTGTAGTTCTACTTGTCTCTTTCAGGCATTCTTCTATAACTCAGTCAATTGCATTTACCAAAGAAAGTAGATAAATATTATTTTAATTAGGGAAAAATGTTGACAATGAAGCGCCATGTTGGTTGATTAACTGGAAGACTCCTTTGGTTTAAAATTCAACCCAAACTCTTCAATCAAAATACACTTTTTGGTTTGGCTGGGTCAGTCATTTTAATAATAGTAATAGTAATATCATCTTTATTGTCATTGAAACATACATTGAAACATACATTACAACGAAATTTGTTCTCTGCTTTTAACCCATCACCCTTGGGGAGCAGTGGGCTGCCATGTGCGGCGCCCGGGGAGCAATCTGGGGTTAAGGGTCTTGCTCAGGGACCCAGAGTGCAGGCGCTGGGGATCGAACCGGGTCCTTGGCATCCTTCTCTGAGTGCAAGCACGCTGCTCTAACCACTAGGCCAACACCCCCCTAAACTAGGCCAACACCCCCCTAAAATCCTCATACTCTCTAAGTAATCAGTCGATAACTCCATGTCAAAGGAGCGTCAACTTTCGAGAAATAATGCATGATGAGAAGGTGTTTGGCCAGTTTATCTCATCTCTGTTAGTGTCAGCCGGGGTTCCAGAAGATATCCAGTGAAACTATATGAATGGCTTTTAACAGTAAATACTTCTTAGCCTGCACCACTTTCTGCTCATTGAAGACATCAGTTGCCATTGTGCCATCTGTGTATCAACCTTACCCTATCAAGAAACAATCAACACAACCATCTGTGGTCTAGTCGCCAGTCCTGTTATCCCTCCAAACCAAATAATGACAAACTGGGGGAAAAAAAGCAGGGTGAGCAAGTCACTGGTGCCTCTATCAAAGGGGGACGTCATCCAGCAAGAGAGCTTAATCAAACAGAAAAACAGCGAGAGAGAAAAAAAACTGTTTGACTTTTCAGTCATAAAGGGGCTTTTAAAAGATTAAGCAGATTAAGAAAGGATTTTAAAAAGTTACATACTAAAGAAGGCAATTTTAAATGTTTTTACTGTGCTCTAAAAAGAAGAATGTTAGCATATCCTTTGATGATGAAGGACAAAAACTTAAAAAGTACACAGGTTGTGTTTGACTTTGGATGTTCCTTCAAACTGCTGCCCAAAAATCCAGCAGCGGCTCGTGCAGAGCATTAAAATTCATCCACTCCCAGTGATTGCAAACAATGAGGGTCCAAAAAAAGAGAGGTGGCAGACACAAAGATTAATTAAAAAAGGAAAAGCTGTACAATGGACACATGGATTGTTTCATTAGAAGCCAGTTGTATGGCTGCGAAAATGCCAAGGAAATATGCATGAGGGTCCGGCGGATGGACAGCGCTTAAGATAAAACAGTCGAAAAATGTGCAACAGACAAAACCAGGCAATGTGGGATGGAGGAGGCCTCTAATGAAGCCAGCTGGTCCCTGTCCAGGCAGGCAAGGCAGAGAAGGGGGAGGATTGATCGAAGGAGAGACCCATGAGGGTGGAGGGAGAGAGAAGGAAAAGAGAGGGAAAAGGGGAGTAAGACATGCAGGATGTATGGCCACCCAAGCAGCTCTATTGTATCAGGAGGCTCCAGTAGGTCCATTTCTTCCAAAACTCAGCTGAAAATCCAAGAGCAATGCCAAACGGCACGTCTGCTAATCATGCAGCAATTACTACACTAATAGATTTTTTTTCTTTGCTTCCCTTAGCCTTACAGTCGCCATCTTGGGAGACAGTGCATCCTTGTACAAACTACTCAGGAATCTGTGGCTTGCTTTCTTTTCTTTCTTTTTCTGCTGCTATGATCTTCACCCAATTATGAAACTCCTCACTGGTTGCCGAAACACTCTGAATACTGTATCTCAGGTAACTGTTTTGTCTGAAGACACAGAATAATTAAATATGAAAGAGACACTCCTTTGTTGGAAGGAGGAGAGCGGTACGCTCCCTTTCATTTAAGTCAGCAACAAACATCAAACTTGACCACGTTGCTTTGGTTCTTTGAAGTTCTTTATCCCACAACAGCTGTCTCCAGGTCCCACCTTGGCATTTCTATCAGACTGATGTTTCGGCATGGCAGCACCTTAATTTTCCTCTTTTTCGACCATTTCGTTGCTATGTTGGGGATCACTGTCTTGTTGATGACCATCTGAGTTGTTTTAAACATGGCCCTGCTGATTAGCTCCATAGGTTGATCCAAGAAAACAACAAATATTCACTGCTGATTTTTTTTTTCCTGCTTTGAAGTTAACTCACATATCTAAGCTTCGGACAACATTTTTTCATTGCTCGTATGACCAGGTTTGTGCCAAGCTAGGTTATCGACCAGATGGCCTCACATTTGACTCTACAACACTCTGGTGAACAGAGAAGGTAATGGTTAAATTAATGCAAGGATTCTAGTTCCTGTGAATTCAATACAAGGCCAAACCATTATCCCTCCACCACCATGTTTGACAGTGTGTGGGGAGGTGTTGTGGGGTGAAAAGCAGGTTTATGTCTCATCTTTCCAAAAGAGATTGTTCCAGAAATCCCGTGACTCATTTTTGTAGACCTTGAATGTGCAACTATAATCTTTTCAAATAGAAGAGGCTGTCCATCAAGCCTTCCAAAAAAAGAAGCCCCACAGAAGCGTTCTTCTTGTCCTTTCATGTATTTCAACATTTAAAATGCAAACAAGTCCTGCAGATTGTGAGATGCAGACTTTCTCTAAACATTAATTTTATTGATCTTACGGGGAATTTGCTGGGAAGATTGGCAACTGAGAATTTTTTCTCGTGGCAGCATGATGGACTTCATAGTAGTTCAATCATTAGGCATCGCAAACCTTCTCAGAATGTGCTGGTGAAGATTCTCAGTCATCCAGGTCATGGTCATTCCAAAAAAAGTAAAAAACAAGGCAACTGGACTTGTTTTCCGTAGTTGAAGACGTTTCGCTTCCTCTCCAGGAAGCTTTCTCAATTCAAAAAGTCTGGAGTAATGTGGAGTGCCAAGCTTTATACTCCTGCCAAACAAAGGCCTTGTAATGGCTTAGATAACATGCAGATTCAACCGAAACAGGTCCACCCCTTAGTAATGGGCGGTCGTTAAAGCCATTAAGACAGCAGATTGGACCGAAACTGGTCCACTCCTCTGTAACGAGGAGTCGTTAGGGTTGTTATTGGCCGGGCTTAAAGGAACAATGTTTTGATCACCCGTATGAGGGTGATAATTGAGGTGATGATTGGCCGGTGTAGGTATGTGTGAGTGGCGTTGCATTATTGCGACGTCATCGGGAGGCGCAAGGCCCATGGAGAATTTCTTCGTAAAATTGTTCGTTTACAAATCGCAATCCCGCTCTCGAATAAAACCTACACCCCAATATATTTACTTTTATTAAGTTGTCCAGCCCAATCACAATGTTTTGCGTAATTGTGCAAACGTTAAACCAATCATATATAGTGACGTCATCCAGAGGCGCAGGACCCCGAGTCAATCTGGCAACCCGAGTCGATCTGGTACCTACACCGGAATTAATTCTATAGCTGTATTGTACGTTTTTGAGAGTTGGAACCTAAGGCCTCCTCCTCTGTTTAAGGTTGGTCTTTCTCTCTTAAGGTAGATGGCTTCCTTCACACCCCTTTCAAACTATCTGTCTTCTTTGTCCAAAATGTGGACATTTTGGTCCCCAGAGTGTCCTTTGTCCTTAAGGTGTAGGTGGAGTGCAGACTCTTGTCCTGAGGAGGTAGCTCTCCTGTGTTGAGCCATGCGTCTGTGGAGAGGTTTGGTGTGGAGAGGAACACCACCAAGCCAGGACAAGGACTCCAGACTTTTTGAATTGAGAAAGCTTCCTGGAGAGGAAGCGAAACGTCTTCAGCTACGGAAGACAAGTCCAGTTGCTTTGTTTTTTACTTTTTTTGGAACTTCTCAGAATGATGGGTGAAAGCAATTGCTTCTCTGAGGTCATTGCCGATGTGGCATTGTGTTCACACACAGCTCTAAGATCCGTGCCAGTTTACGTCTGCTTTTATAGAGGTGTCAACAACTGAATCTGAACTTCAGGTGATATTTTTTTAATTTACAGTAACTGGATGGAATTTACACTGTTAATTCCTGCTGAGAGCTTAACAGTTTTATTTTTTATTTTTTTGACAAGTAAATTATGCCAGTGTAACATGTCTAAATATAGTTAAGTACATTATATCCTCTTCCACTGCAATACGTCTGCATAACACAAATAATAATGCACATGAAATCATCTGACACATTGTTCTTCCTCTACAAATAATTGTAATATTCTATTGTTCTATTCTTTTATTATTCTAATACAACTTGCATTTGTTTATTCCATATTATATATTTTTACTTATGTCAGCTGTATGTTTGTCTATGTGTAAACATGTAAAATACTACTTGGCAATAAAGCGCATGCTGATTGGATTAAAAATTTTACTTTTACCTTTTATTAAGTGGTTTGCTCTTTTAAATATGGTTGCTGTGTTTGCTGTCTGCTGAATTCAGTTGTTTGTTATATAAAGCTACGACGTATGCTCTATACCAGGAGGATTTTAATATTCCTTACATGTTTTTATATTTAGATATGCTGATTATCAGCGAAGCAGCGGTAATGACAGATGAAAAAGAGGTTTACAATAAAATGTAAATAAGTCCCACTCAGATGGAATCTAAAGATGTTTTGAGAATCGAATGCCTTCAATTATTGTTTTTCCATTTTCAAATCTGTCTCACTTTTTTTTCATGACGGCAGCAGAACACCTTCCGTCATTAGCACAATTAGGGTTAATACATTTCCACCTTAAATCCTCCGTGGATAATGTCTAAACCTGACACCAGCTGACATTCAAAGATGATGCCTTTATGTTATTGAGTGCTTTTTTTCCTTCTTCTTCTTTTTTTGCCACGTTATTGTTTTTGTGTGTGAGGGCTCAGAAATCAAATGTAAATACGAAACATCCTGGCAGATTTAGAGGAGTTATTGGCTTTTTAAATGTTTGAATAACTCCTCAAACACCTCCTGCTCTCCACGGGTTTCGGCAGCTCATTGCAGCTTTGGAGCTAAGTGATCGTTTGGCTAAGTGAGGAGCCCCTGTCTCCGCATGTTTGTGAGAGCCATTATAACACTGTACTCTCAGCAGGCTTGTGCAAAACTGCACGGGAGAAGGAGGAGGACTGCTGGGCCTGCAGCATGTCTTGGTCGGGGCTCATATGTGTCATCCTATGGACTCATTACTCTGTTCACCGCTGATGCTCAATCTAAGCCCCGTTCCATGCATCCTTCAGTCTGCTGACGTAGACTTAGACATTAGACTTAGGCAGACTTTATTGTTGTTTGACTGCACTCTTTTAATGTACATTCAAGCAAAATGTTGTTGAAAGTCTGAGTAAAAACAGAGTACAAAAGAGAAACATTTTACATATTTGTAATTTCTCAGAGATGTAACCGCAAACCAAAAAAGAGCCAGAAAAGTTATTTGTAAGACCATATTAGTGCAAGTATATTATGTAGCAGCAGGATGTACTGCAACAATGAACGAACAATATGATGATATTGATAGTACATAACAGAAACAGAGGCTGATAAAAAGATATTGTTTCCATTTGTGCTGCACATGAAAATGAAAGGTGGTGTGTTGTTTAAGTCAGTCCTTGAGGGCCGGTGATCTTCATGATTTTGGTGTTGTCCTGGTTCAACACAGCTGAACCTAATAAGTGCTTAATTAGCAGTCCGCTACAAACCTTGGTGACAGACTAATAAGGTAAATCATTCATTTGAATCATATAGGATGGCACGAGGACAGATCTGAAACATGCAGGAGGCCGGCCCTCAGGCGCTGGAGTTGGACACGCCTGGTTAAGGCGCTACTAAAAGGTCTCATTCCTCTTCAATAGTTGTAGTTATGAGAAATATATCATCAAAAGTTAATCATAGATCTGATTTGGAGTTTCAACCTTTCAGATTTATTACATATAGGCAAAGATGAAATATAATTAGGCATGTCATTTGTTGGATGCATGCAAACTTTTTGAAGACCGGGTCCTAAATGAGTTATTTTCCATGTTTTAATGTTTTGCATGATTTGTAGTGCTATTTTTAGACTGATTTTTGTCACACAAAGCGCTGCACAGAGGTTAAAAACAAGCCAACATAAGCAACATTTGTGAAAATAAATGAATGTAACATGACAGAGTTTAGTTTATTCATGTTGTACCAAGTGACAACGAATGCCGTCTCAAGGCAGTTTCCAAGACTGATCCGGTTTATGGAGAAATGTACAGTTAACAACTTCACGTTGTCTTTTTTAATAGATGACACATTCAGGCCTGTCTTTCTGTGTTTAACCTTGTCTCTCTGACACGGCAAGCGAAAGAGCAAGTATAGCAATTTACCAGTGTTGCAATTTAAAGTAGTATGTTTTTTAATTCCATTGATTTTATTTCTGACACAGACCTCATCTGTTTATCTGTGCTTCTTCCCTGGACTAAGCCTCTAAAAGAGCACAGAAAAAAGAAACCTGGACCAGCGCCTCTGTTTTTTGTGTGTAAGCTCTGTCTTCTCAAATCCCCAGTTGGTCATGACACCCTGCACACACTGATCCACTCTGAATGTGTTGGAGGTTTCTTTTTCTTACTCAAAGAGAGTTTTCCTTTCCATTGTCAATACATTTATGCTCCCAACAAGGGTATGCTACAAAGAAAGTCACTCAGTGCATTTGGTTGGGTTACTTTAGAAAGCCTTTAGCCCATTTGTATAATAAATTGAACTTTGTTGCATTGTTTTATATGTAACTACATGCGGTTGGATTGAATTGACTGTATATCTATTTATATACCCTAGATCTGTTTGTCTGGTAAAGTGTCTTAAGATGGAATTGTTGGAGTTGGTAATTATAAATAAATGGAATTGAACTGAATAATATACCTCTTCCTGATAAAGGATAGAAAAAAAAATAAACCACACTATGACCCCTGTCTACATCTCGCCTAAACATGATTTGTTGATTATAAAGGGTGGTTAGTTCATACACTAAATATTTAAATGATTTTGAGCCACTTGTTTTGTATTAACAATGTATTTTACAAGGTCATTGACAATTACACAAGCTAAACAATGATTTCCATTGTGAGTTCCCTCAGATTTATGTGCTATTTCTCAAGTTTGAAGCTTTACAAGCTGTTTGATTTCACTTTGAGTACTTTAATCTGTTCAACTATGAAATCCTCCCAGAGGAATAGCATTTGGTTAATGACTGAATGCTGTCTATTTGAGGCAAACTAAGTAAACAGATTGTGTATAGCAGCCTAACTGGAAATTTGATGTTAATCTTTGTAAAGCAACACAAAGCAAACACCACATCCGAAAATTTATTTAGTTATTCTGCTCCAAGAAAAAAAGTTGTATTGTTTTATTTTTATTCTAAATCATCTTTTACACTGAGGTTTCAAACTGAGGTGTATTAATTATGGTCCACCAAACATTTTAGAGGTTACTTTTAGAGGTTATATTTGAAAATGCCACCATGTCATGTGTTTAACCAGTTGTTTGCATTCAGATACACTCCTTATCATGTCCTATGTGAATTTTTGTATGTTTTACATGCTTAACGGTTTTTGTGCAGCACTCGGCAGCAATATTCATAGTCTCTACGATGCAGATTTCATGAGAACGATCAGGGATTAAGTTTAAGTAGGAGTCTAAATTTGCTTTAAATTATCAAAACATACTCTAACATTTAAATATTTACACAGGGGTCACAGCAAACATGTGGAAGATCTACATGCAAAACGTTGTATGTGGAGAAAAAAATAAAACAGCACATCATCCTGAAAACGTCGTGGTAGCATCATTTTGTCAATGTCAATTTTCAATTGTGATTGAGCAAAGTGCTTCAAAATATTACAAAAAAAGATGTTTGAAAAGATTAAAAAAGACACAAAGACAAAGTAAAACAAAATAAAGTTAAGTCAATAAAGTTGAGACACTAAAAAGTGCCAAAAATAGCTAAAACAAGTTGACACCACAATATGAAAGATTATGTTTATAAAAGATGAAAGCCATTGTAAAAGATAAGATTTTAAAGCAGGATTCTATGGTTTGCTTAACCATATAACTTTAACCATTTGCTTAACTTTAAAGATATATAAGATTATTAAAAGCCAACATGAAAAAGGACATACATTTTGTGCAAATTAGTTAAAACCGATTTCATATGATAATGCTTTCTAATACTTGGTAAGAAAAAATAATGTGGTGCACCCTTGGTCAGGATTGCTGTGGGGATAATTTTCTTCAATTCGGACAAGGAAGCTTGTCAGAGTTGAATAGAAGATTGAAAGAGATAATTAGAGGGCAATTGTGGAGGGAAACCTGTGAGATACTACAAAAGACTTGAGACTGGGGTGGATGTTCACTTTCCAGCAGGGAAAGCCCCCTTGACCTGAAGCCAGCGCTACAATGGCATGGTTTATCAGTGGTCTCACGTACCAACTCCTCCAGGTGTTCTGTCAACTTCAGATCAGTTGATTGCCTTAAACACCTGAATCAAATGGCTAAACTGCCTCACTAGCACACAGTCAAGCTGTACCGAGCCCTGCTATTGAGCTAATATTTGAGTCAAGTGTATTTCAGCAAAGAAGATTCTAAAAGTTGCAGGACCGCAGCCTTTGAGGACTAGAGCTGGTTTAGATAAATGCATATTCATGTGTTAAAATGGCCTGGTCAAAATCCATATCAAAATCTTATTGTGTCAGGATTCCCAGGGATGTGATTACTCGTGTTAGCCCCCTGGGGATCCTGGTATTTGGTTATTTTCTCTCAATCCCTAGATCCTCGTGTTGTTATCTGTTTAGTTTCTGTTCAACGTATATATATATATATATATATTTTTTTTTTTGGGTATCGGTTAGAATAGTTCATATCTGGTTTGCTATGCTCATTGTTGTTTTAGTAGTCCAGTTAGATCCTTTCCCTATGTCAGATACATTGTCTTATTCTCCATTTACATTCTGTTCTCCCTCTGCTCCTGCCAGTTCATTGCCCCTCTTTCCCCCCAGCTGATTGTTTCACTCAGTTCACCTGTGCCTAATTATCCACTCATTGTTTCCCTCCGTCTCTTCCCCTCTAAATTCAGCGGCTCTGTCAAGCCGGCTTCAGAACTTACTTGGAAAATTCATGTTCAAAAAGTAGTGGATAAGTGTAAGAGAGTTTTAAATAAGTGTAATGATATGTTTGGTGGGGAGTGAGTGGCGTGCTGAGAGAAAAGCTTTGAAAGCAATATATACCGGTTTAATAAGGTCTGTATTTGATTATGGCAGTATATTGGTATGGCAGTATTTGGATCAGCATCAGAAACACTACTCAAAAAATTAGATAATATTCAGTATCAAGCCTTGAGGTTATGTACAGGAGCCGTCAGAACAACTCCAACGTCAGCTTGAAATGTGAGAGCTACTATTTCATCTCAGAAGATTACAGTTAGACTTCTTATTGCCGTCATTTAAAGGGCCATAATGGAAATCATCCATGTCAAGAAATTTTAAAACTTAGTTGGGAAAAGGAAAAAAATTAAATTCTTTTGATTGGGAGATAGAAAACATTATAAAAGACTTTGATTTAGCTTATATAAATATCAGTCAAACAGTTCTTCTTTCACCAGTTCATCCGTCTATATTTCCTAATAGTGTTGTTGATTTTACTTTGTTGGAGAAAAGGAAAAAAGAAAACCTTTTAGATCCAAATTCAATACAATCATATTTAGACCATAAGTACTATGGATATGTCCAAGTTTATACAGATGCTTCAAGAAAACTCAAATAGCAATAATGGGGTGTTATATATTGTTCCAGAATTCAGTATTAAAAAGTGTAAAAGAATTACTGATGGAGTATCAGTTTATGCAGGAGAGATGATGGGAATCATTTTGGCTTTAGGATGGAAGTTCGTCCTCTGAGAAATATAATGTGTTCTGATTCAAGTTCATCATTATATTCATTAAAAAATAATCATTCTATTAGTAGACCAGACCTTTTATTAGAGATTCAGTTATTAATTTATAGAATTCAGGCAATTGGTTTATTAGTTATTTTTACATATATACCATCACATGTAGAATAAAAGGAAATGAGTTGGCAGACAGATTACAAAATAAGCTACAAAAAATAGTTATATTGATATATTGGTACCATTCAGTAAAGACGAAATTGAATCTATTATTAAACAAAAGGTTAAGGGGAGATGGCAGAATCAGTGGGAAGAAGATAGAACTGGAAGGTGGCTTTACAGTATTCAAAGAAAAGTTGGTGCAATGAGGAGAACAGGACGAAATAGAAAGGAGGAAACCATTATATCCAGTTTACGTTTTGGTCATACAGGGTTAAATAGTACATTATTTAAAATAGGAAAACATCCAACAGGAAATTGTGATTTTTGTCTTCAAGAAAAGAAAGTAGAACATGTTTTGTTGTTCTAAATATTCTGTTGAGAGAAGGGAATTAGTATGTCGATTACAAGAAAATAAATTACAGTTAATTTCTACTTCTGAATATTTTTGTTATTTATTAAATTGCCTTAAGAAAACGAAATTGATAGAAAGGATATAAGTTTTATTTAGTTATTATTATTATTTTTGTGGGAGAATATATATGTAGCATCCCGATCCACACTCCATTCCAGTAGATGGCATTAATGCATATCAGTAAGTCGCTTGCCAACCGCCATTAAAAAAAAAAGAAAAAAAGAAGAAGAAAAGAAGTGTCAGGGTTGAGTTTTGACTTAGCCTTTTGTTTACTATTAGTTTTCAGTTTTTCCTCGTTTGGGTTTTAGTTATGATTTGACTTTATTTTCTGTTAGTTTTCAGCTCCTCCTTCCCCTCACTTAGCTTTCCCTTCACTCCCTCTGCAGTCAGTCACACCTGTTAGTCATTAATCAGTCAGACTCATTTCACCTGCCAGCCTCACTACTTAAGCCTCCCTCTGTTGCCATTCCTCTGCCGGTTTGTCATCATGCAACACCTACTCCTTGCCTGTCCACCTGTATATTCCCTGCTTGCCATTGGAACTCTGCCACCTCTTTAAGGTTCGTTCTCTGGATCCTGCTGCCTTGCTCTGGTTCCCCTCTGCCGTACTGAAGGGCCTGCTGCTGTGCTTTGGTTAGCTCTCTGCCGAGCTGTGGACTCTGCTGCCTGTCTCTGGGCTCCAAGAACTCTCTCTCCGGGCCGTCAGCTCCTGCCCTCATCTACACCCATGTTCCTGTGCGGTCCTGCCTCCCTGGTTACGTCATCCACCATCCCATCAACCTTTCAATAAAAACTCTCAATTTTAGTCCTGTGTGTTGTGGTTCTGGGTTCATCCATAAACAAATCGTGATAAGTAGTAAATCTGAAGCCGACTTCAGACTTACTACGTTCCTTGTGTGTTCTGTCCGTTCACTGCTAAATGTGCCATGCAGGATTCCAAACTGGATCTGTTTGTGCATCCATACAGCCCTGCCCCCCTCCCTCCTTTATTTTGAAATATTACCTGATCCACTTCCTGCATCTGACTTCCTGTCTGGCTCATCTGGTTTTCAGAAATTGCCGCATTCTGCTCCATCATCTGTCACAAATATACTCGATCCTTAATTCTGACGGAGGAGGGTTCTCTGTCAGGCCATAGTGCCACCGTGCTGCAGGGAAATTCCCCATTGACTAGAATGGCTTTTATTTGTGACGGAATGGAGAATGCACGGATGAAGGAGAATGTGTGAATGAGGTGACAGACACATTGTCAGGTTATCCGTCTTCATCCATCATGCTACCCTGCTTTATTCCTGGTAGCCTGTGATCTAAGTTAATAAATCACATTCAACTCATCATGCAACTCCCAAGCTTGTGTCTGCACTTCTCACCAGCTCCTGTAAACTTGAAAATTTGTGACAGCACTTCAGAACTGCTGTTCTTTTTTTGTTATTTAATGTGTCCTATCTGGCAGTGCATTACAAATTGCTGTCTTAATGCTTATAGAGGAATAAGAGAGAAGTAAACATCATCGGAGTCTGCTTCCATACCTGCAGAGAGACATATAAAAAGAACAGCAAAACCAACCAACAACGTTTTACAGTTACAAACAACCAACACATTGATAACATCACTGAAAAATATGTAGAAATATTTAATACAAGATGTATAAAGTGACAGCCAAAGCATAGGGGTTTTCTGTATAGAAGTGAATCTGTAAGCACCTGGATCCAAGTGCATGTAGGTGTTTGCAAAAGTGCACTTGTGTGTGTGTGTGTGTGTGTGTGTGTGTGTGTGTGTGTGTGTGTGTGTGTGTGTGTACGATTTATCCATAAGACAAATGCTCAACAGTGGCTGTGAGGAGCCAAAGACCTGCCCCCCAGAGCACCAAGGCAGACACCGGGGAAACCAGAACCCAGACGCCGGAAAGGGCCTCCAGAGCAAAAGAGCCCAAAAGGGACCAACACAGGGATAGTTGCCTCCCACAGAGAGGAGCCCCAGGAAACCCCTCAGCTGCCACAGTGCCAAAGCCCAGAGACCTGAGGCCAGGGGCACCCAGTAGGGCCCTGACAGAGCGATGGGACCCAGGCCCCCGTGAAGCAGCCGCCAGGAGTGAGTCAACACGCACCCGAGCACCCATTCCCGGACACCAAGGACCACCATTGAACCAGCGGGTCAAGGCACCAGCCTGTGGAGGGGAGCTAGATGAGGTGGGATGGGCTCCACACTTAGTGGAGTTCTGAGATTTCCCACGAGAGGGGGCAGTTCAAACGCAACCTGACAAAAAAAGAAACACAAAAACCAGGTACACAGTCGCAATCACACATTCCCACCCTAGTGCTCCCACATGCAAACAATCCTACTCATAAAAAAGGGGACGCTGTAAACCCACTCACACTCACCACACACATCCTATACTCCCAGGTCCAGGTATCAGCACCCCAGAGGGATATACAGACCACAGACCTGGGAGGTGAACCCCATTATCAGGATGGGTGGGGAGGGACAACCTCAAACCCAAGAGTCCCAAACCTGACATATCTATATGTCAGGTTTGGGACTATACTCCAGCACCAATCCCCCACTCGGATCCCATTCATGATGACCCACGAGCCCATCCTGCCAGAGACGGGGCCAACACGATCCAAACGGGCCAGCCAACCAGAGCCCAACCCCGAACCCGAGGTGCTGCCTTCCCCACACCCTACCATCCGTACTTAAGCCCTACCCCAATATTCGGAGGGAGAGCAGAAGTGCCAGTGCCAGTGCCAGTGCCAGCCGACCCCCAGGACCCAACGCCTAGCCCCAGCCCGGACCCTGACTAGGTGGCCAAACTCCGGATGGCAATCAGAGATCAGGAGTGTGAAAAAGACCTCAAGGCTACCTCTGCCTGCTCAAATGTCGTGTTGTTGAATGTTGTTCTCCAGTGCATTTAAAACTGGGAGGGCTAAAAGGGGGCGTCTGGCACAGCTTTGGAATTGTTATCCAAAGGGGCTATCCATCCAAATTAGTTGAGCTTGAGCTATTTTGGAAGAAAAGAATGGGCAAAAAGTTTAGTGGTACAGCTACAAAGGTGGAAGACACATACCACAACAGACTTTTAGCAGTAAATGCAGTGAACATGGTTCTACAAAGTGGTAAAAAAGAGGCTGATAACAAAATGCACCCTAAAATCTATGTTCATACGTGCACAAAAATATTTTTTTAATGATACAACATCTCTTCTCAAAATCTCACAAATCTTTGAAACCTGGACTATATTATTCAACATGAATTATAGAATCTTTCAACCCCCGTTTGATTCATGAAACTTTTTTTCATACTTATACTATATATATATATATATATATATATATATATATATATATATATATATATATATTTTTTTTTATAACCACAATTTCCCATCATAAAGCTGCTTCCCATTAATACAAATTGCTTTGCAATTGTCTAATAAAGTTCATAGTGTCTATGTTTCAATTATACCAATTTTTATCTTTTATCATCATCAGACACATTGTTTTTTGTCTAAAACATGCTTGACATGTTTCAACGGTAACTTCTGTCTTTGTCAGAGGTGTTGTCAGCTGCTGTTCATTGAGGTGGTGTCGGCCTGTCAGTTATACATGTCAGTTATGTTTTAGACAAAAAAAACAATGTGTCTGATAATAAAAGGAAACAAAATGGTATAATTGCTTTGCAAATTCAACACATTTTCACCAATTCTCCCTTAATATAATATTGAATAATATATTGAATAAAATTCACATCTCTAAATTGTACATAAATACAAAGATTGCCTGCATGGAGAAGACTCGTTGTTCTAATATTACTCAAACTATACTATGAACTGATTTATTGACTGTCATCAGACTACAAACATGGTCACAGACTACAAGGCTATTCAGATTTCCATATGCACATACAATAACATTTAGAGACTTCAGCCTTTATCTGCCACTCCCTGGTGACGTGATTGTGACAAATGTGATGGTTGAAATAAATTAATGGACAGACTGAATTAGCTTAAAACTGGGGAGGTGTGGAACATTGTGGGGGCTCACTCACTGTTTGGTGAGCAAGCTATCTGATAAAAACAACGAAGAGAAAAAAGGTCCCTGGACTATTCAGCTAGAAACCAGAGAACAAAGGCTTTAATCTGCACTCTCACTAGAAGACAAAACACACAACTGGCTCGTTTGGCAAACTATCCTAAAACTGTTTCTGGTGAACTCAACAAAATGTGTCTGTTCAGCGTTATCACTGGGAAATATATTTAGCCCTGTAGTGTTTTGATTAAGCTGGATCATCTCAGTTTGTTTTCTTATTTAACTAAATGTAGAAAAAGAATTAAACATGAAGCGTGTGTCACCCCTGACTTTTCTACATTATTTTGAAGTCTAAAATTATTCCTGAAAAGAAGCGATGGACAAATTCATGGCCAGTGCTGTCTTTGTCGTTTTTTTGTATGTATTTTGTAAAGCACTTTGGTCCCTTTGGTAATTGAAAGTTGGATTGGATTGGATTGGATTTGTCAAATTCTGGTTTATTTTTGCAGCCAGTCTGTAAAGTAAACCCGCTGGCTCCAAAGAAAGAAAAATGGTCATTACATTTGTCTGTAAAGTTTTATCTATCAAATTATGCCCTTAAATCCACAACAATTTCTACTTGACTAACTGTAATTGTTCCTAAAACCACCTTTGCTTCTGACGAAAGTTTTCGATATTCTACAGAGTTGCTAAAGAGATTTAGACACAGAAAATTAAAGTGAGTTCCATCAAACCATGCAGCCAAGCATTAAACAAAAGATGACATTTTTTTATGACTTGAATAAAATTCAAAGTCTGTAATTCGTTATTTCACGTTTGAAATTATGTTTTGGCAAACAACCCGTCATGATGAGAAAAGTTACAAAACAAAGCAAATAAATAGATTTTCAAATTTCATTAGGGATGAGAATAAACATCCATTTGCAAATAAAAAAAAGGAACAATTGCAAAAAAAAAAGATGTCTGAAGATAAACGTTGCCAGGAAAGATCAAGACGTGCTGACAACTACAAGGGTAAGCCATTGTCTTTTTGTCTGCCGATCACAGAAGAATGTATACAACAGATGTGTGTTCCTCAGACATCAGCTGCAGAAAATCATTTGTTTCAAGGAAGGAGACAGAGCGACAGTAGAAGCCGCTCCTGGGGGATGAAGGAGGTAGAGGGCTTTGTTAACCCACAGAGGCTGGGACACCAAGGTCAGAAAGCTGGGTGTGTCCCTCAGCCCACCTGGGAGGTCGTGTTTTCGGGCGAAAATCCAACAAGGAAACCCCAGACGGGTCTCAGAACGAGGATTCTTGTGATAGCAGAAGCCAGACGACCCCTTCTGTTGCCAGCTGAGGAAAAAATAAGAATCACTTCCAAACACTGTCAAATCAGAAGTTGACTTCATAGATATTTTTAGCTTCTTTGGAAAGAGTTTCCCAGAGTAAACAGGTTTCTCATCCACCTAAAGAACAAAGTGGAGATGCAGTGTGGAGTCTCTACACACCCTTAGCCTGCTTACTTTACAGCAGCTGTCAGAATTGTGCAAACCTTTGTTAAGATGGCAGGTTTTTGTGACATAAAAAAAGCGAACGTGATAAATAATTTTAAAGCCTTTGCGACATATAAACTGTGACTCATCCTGTAATGTCAACTCCAGTGCCGATGAAGTCGGAATCTGCCAGAAGAAAGAAATGTGCAAAAATAAAACTTGCAGCCACATGGTGTGCACAACCTTATAGTGATTCTTGAGTTGATTTGCATGCACGCTAGACTCAGAGGGATGACATTGCTCTTCCTCCTTCAGTTGTCTGACAGACACCTGAAGGTTTGGGGTACAAACTGTCCTCTAGTAAGAAATCCCACAGCTCAATGCTGCTGCCACCATGACTCGGTTCAGGCATGGTGTGCTTTGGTGATGTTCAAGGATACTGATGTCCATTACACACCCTCTGAAATTGAAAAAGTTCAAATTTGGTTTCATTGGATAATAACACGTGTCTCAAGAATTTAGGAAATTTAAACTAGGTCTAAAATATTTTCATCAAAGTAAAGCCTACTATCTTATAAACCTAAGCATGGTCGTACTGATGCAGGCGATTGTTATTTTTTTTTTTTTTCCCAGTGTCCTGTCTAGCAATGTGGCAATAGGAATTGATGTCTCAATGCCAGATAGAGCTCGACAGATTTTGCTTTTACAAGTGGAGCGAACAACAGATGCAGGCGATTGTTGTCACACGTAGAGCACCACGAAAACTTGCTTGCAATTCTCGCAGCTCCTTAGAAGATGCTGTCTCATCTTTTCATCCACTTTGGAGAAATGTCCATCTTTTTTCATATCACTGTGTTTCAGATTTTCTCCAATTATTGATGACATCCTTTACTGTGTCATGGTGTGTATATTGTGTATAAGCTGTACATTTTACTTGTAGCCCTCTTCATATTCAAACGGTGACATCATTTTGGTCTTTTCTTACCTCCCTGGAATATTGTGGAAAGAGCTTTTTTATTATTATTCCTCTCTAATTTATGTTCTCAATACTCAAACAACATGACTCGACAACTACTAAAACTAAAAGTAAAGTACGTAACATAAAGTTCATCTTCTCTCTTAAACAAAATGTCGGAGCCAGTTTGTAGATTTTTTCTCTCCTTTTTTTATTATTATTTTGTTACAAATTGTGATTGACCTGGATGAAACCTTATAACACACCAACTTCTGCATCTCTTGAGACAATCTGCATATCTTGGATTCTGAGACATCGTAGAAGATGTTAGCCACAGCTATAATCTGTTTTGTAGTCTAAGGTGCTTGCAGTATGACTATTGGAGTTTTCCTGACTATTTTTAATTGTCAGGAAATGTTTTTCAGAGGGGTTTACTTGTATGTTGAATAGGTGCAGAAAATTTTACGGAAAGGTTCATGGAGAGAACTGAAATGAATTTGGGACAGATTTGATTTCAAAATTCCAATTATGTAAGTCAGACTGACAATAGGTCCACTCAAACCAATTAGCCCATATTTGAATGCACATAGAATCTGACCCAAGCAACATTAATAATTAAGGCGCATAGAGCAATGTGCATTTCGGTTTATTTTTCAGCGTTATGCAGAAGTCACAAAAATAAGTCCTCTACTCCATACACTTTGAAGTGTATTTAATGCATATAACAATAAATTTGAATTTATGACTGCTGTATGACATTTTCAAGCTCCACAAAAATGTATAGCCGACCCACATGGACAAAAACATGCTCCGTGGAGAAATTAGACAAAGATTGACAAAGATTGAAACAGTTGGTCACAATGACAAGAAGTGTTTGAATGTATGAAGGTAAGGACTTTAAACATAAGTGTTCCAGCTGTCAAGCATGGTGGTCGCAGCATCATGCTGTGGGACTTTGCCAGGAAACCTACCAAGCTCAAAGGAACTTCATGAACTCTGCCAAGATAAAAATCAAAGGTATTAGAGATCTATATTTATGTCTGAGCCTGTATGAATGACTTTAACCATTTGTAAATTAGAAAATAAATTCAACAATAAATTAAAATTTCTGTATCACAACCCTTAAACCACATATATAGAATCATCCTATTTCATTTGAAGCCATTTTGTTGTCCCTTAAGGGACAGCACACCTCATATTTGTCTTTATTTTCAGGGGCTCCCTACGTTTTCTTATCAGTGCTTTATGTTTCGTAACATAAAAAAGGTTGGAAGCTCCCCGTTTCCCCTCTGGAGCGGTAACATCTCTACTTGTCGTCCCAGGGTATTGGCGCTCTTCAGCATGCAGCTCAGGAGAGAGAGATCCGTCCTCTGACTCTGAGGGAAGTCACCTCCAATGCTTTCTGTCAATATACATAAAATGGTACTGAGTCGGCTGAACTCCCTCGCTTTTCTCCCCAGAGAATTCACGCCGCATTATATCTGTTTTCACAAGAAAATGATCAATTCAGAGAACAGATTAAGTAATTTTAATAAAAAAAATACATATTTAAACCTTTTTCTCCCTGATCTTATATAAGTTCTGTTGCAGTAAACCCTTATGTTGCAGCTCTGTTTTAAGCATAGCTGTGGTAATTTATTCAGGATTACTCGAGTGAGCCTGCACAAGTTTGTTCAAATTTTAAAATGAGGTGGACTTGCTGGCGGTTTTTGCTTTCCAGCCTCAGACAGCCACACCAGATCAATATTTCAAATCAAAGACAAAATGATTACAGAGTTGTCCTTTTAAATTAACTTTAGCATCTTGTATTGGTGAATAGCACTTTTAGAACAGTTAGTAATACTAACAGGAGTGTCGGTGCGTGTGTTCCCTGGAGAATAAACTCTGTAGATCCTGACCTTAAATGGGAGATTTTTAAAAGGCTGCCAACATCTCTTAGTCTATTCTGTTCCACAACAGATAGAACTGGACTCCTCAAAAGGATGGGAAATAGCAACTTTGCCCTAATAGGTCCTGCTTTGTGTTTCTTCTGATGTTAAACTGAATGAACAGCTTCTGTCAGCTCTTGTGATTCCATTAACTTTATCTTTACACACATGATACAAAAAAAATATTATTAGATCTCTAATGATTGTCACAGATATAACATGATATTTACGTGTTACTGAGAGCACGGCTGAGAGTGTCGGCAGTCCCCTTTTTGGTGTGTTTGTCACAGTGCGTTGAGAATTAGCTGTTTTACAGCCAAACCGTTTTATTCTTCAATCAGATGCAATAAGATGAAATGAAACTGTGCCAACTTTCATTTAAAAAGTTTCTTGTTTTTCTAACAGATGTACACAGTGATGGAAGAGTACAACAAATCATGGTATAACGACCTGCTGAATTTAGTAGAAGCTTAAAAAAAACTTGCTTAAAGCGGCACCGTTCAAGTTTTGACCCAAGAATTAATTTATTTGAGATATATTAAATGCTGTGTCAGGTCAATATATATACAGCGGTGTGTATCGATGCTCCGAGCAGGCTGCCCTTCTCAAAAACTCGTCTATGTAACTTGAGAGGGTCGTTGAATGGTTGTTCTAGGTCACATGACTGATTCAGATTGCCATAACAACAAAATAAAACAGATATGCCACTTGCCTGATCAGACATACAGTGTTTTAGGTTCTCTGATGTAGGATTTAATCTAGAGGGGTGGATGTGGACTTGTTTTTAAAAGTAACTCCATAACTTCTCAATCTGCTGGTCCAAAGTGGTCTGCTATCAGGTCCCAAAACACGGAGGGAGACTGTTTGATTTTGCGACACTGCAGTGTTGCTGGTGGCCTTCGGGGACGCTAAACCTGAAAGTCAAAGGTCTAGCGCCCCTAGTGGCTAAAAGTTAAACAGTGCTGCTTCAGTGTTAACATTATCGCTTCTTGCCTTTCTAATATGGAGGACCAACTCAAGCAGAATTAAAAACAAATACAGAAATAAATAAATACTCAATAGAAAATAAATAAGCATATAATTAAATGAAAAAAATGCAGTAAATAAATATAGGCAGTAAATTATACAATTAAACATTTCTTTTAAATAACTTCTTTATTTATTCTGCTTTGTAGTGATTATCCTATTCATTTATTATATCTATTATAATTGTCTATTTTATTTATTCATTATTTATTCTTTTAACGTGTTCATTTATGTGTATATTTTATTATTTTTATCTGTTTTATTCTTCCTTTCTATTTTTTACCCTATTTATTTCATCAATGCTATTTTTTTATTTGTCCTTTTTACATTTCTCTATGGGCCTGGGCTCTCAAGACGGTTCTTGCATGAGATCTACTCTGGCTGATTAAAAAACCAGTTGACCACCCCATGTTGGTATTAAATTGTGAATCATAATGATTTTTTTTTTTTTTTTTACCCAGAATACTCCAACATCAAATCTAATGGAAAATCCCTTTCAGTGGTCTGATGGAAAATGTTTATGGTTTTTAAACAGCCAATGCCTTATCCGCACAAAAGAGTCTTGTTGTCAGCGTGACTTGTTAGGGCTTATGTGAGGTCCATTCATGGATCAAAGAAAGAATGGCTCTTCAGTGTCTAACTGGTCATTAACTGAGTCCAGTCCCTATATGGTTTCCCTGTGATCGAATGTTTTGCCAGACAAAGAAAAAAAAAAGATTAAAATCATTGTTTCTTTAAAATCTAACTTTGTCCAGAATGGCACAATGAAACTTAACAATTATACAGTTGAGCTCAAAATTATTCATATCTTTGGAATATATAGGTTTGAATTAATCTTTTAAATAATTTAAATGAGCATAGTGTAAGTTCCAGGATTTTTGCAGACGTCTGCCCCCTCTGGTGACAAGTTGTAATGACACCAGTGTTGTGCACATGCATGGGAGAAAATAAAAAGCATCTGCTGCTGTGACTGCACAGGTCTTTTACTTAGAAGCATAATGTCTTCTGAGGTAAGAAAGTTGTAAATATTGATATATAGCCTGTGTTCTCTCGCTAATACATTGATTATGGCAGAGACTCAACAAAGTAGCCAGGTGAACGAGAGAACGCAGCGCGTCATATTCACATGCACACCTAGAGGATTCGGCCCGAATCATTGTCTTATCAACTGAATATAAAACCTATAGAGGCAACTGCGGTAAATAGGGGATACATCATTTCATACATTGGGCCATTGTAAGGGCATGTATGAGAAATAAAATAAATAATATAACTTCAAAACTTGCACTTTGCACCTTTAAAGAGCTAAAGGTTAGAACATAGGCAAGGAGGCCCACCAAAGTCAAAGGCTTGGAGCTTATTACCGAGTTAAACTGTCAATAGGCTAATGCACTTCTGGAAACACATATCTAAGAAGAGGATCAACATTTTGGCAGACAGTTTTGCTTTGAAAAACGTGTAAAGCTCCCATCTGTTCAGGTAACTGACAAAAAAAAATCCTGCTTTAATTAATGTCATGTTGCAGGTAGTAGGCAGATGAGCTAAAGATCAGATTGATGGCAAGGAGGCCATAACTTCATCATAACCTCAAAAATCTGGAGCTCATTACCAAATACTAAAGTTTACAGAAGGCTTTTATCATGGCCATTTTCATTAACATTATTTAAGCTCAACAATTAGATTAAAGTTAAATCATTTTATGTTCACAAGATAGTTAAACTTTGCCCAAATGAAATGAAGTGGTTTGAGAAAAATGTTTTTTTATTTACATCCATGTCAACACATGCCGATTATAAGTCAAGATCTTTTCTGCTGTTTCAGAACTCAGTAAACGTTTTTAGTTGAATCATTCTTTAGTTTTTCCTCTTAGAATATGACATGTTAGTAACCTTCAGCACAAACCTTTTCCAGCCAGAAAGATCTGATCAGAAGCTCTGTCTAGTTTTGTTTTGGAACTGGTTTAAAAAAAAGGACTAGATGCCATGTAAGCCTTGATTGTGTAATGTACCACCAACACACTTTGTCTAATTTCCTCTTTGAATGTTAAGTTGTTAAGTTTTCTTTTGGCTGTCAGTTTCATATATTTTTGTTCTTTTTTTTACTTTATCAATGTGTAACACACATCAGTGTGATTACTAACAGGTTAATGCCTGATTCTGCTAGTGATTGGTTGTAATAATTACTCACTTCTCTTTCTTTTTTTTCCTCATGTGTCCTGCCTCGGCATTTCAGGCATCCCATTTAGAGGAGCTGTTTGCCTACATGTGCCGGGGCAGTTTAGCTGAAGAAAAAGGACTTCTAAAACCACAATCCTAATTTGCTTTATTAAATCAAGACTGGATCCAGCATCGGAGTAGGCAGGCCACATTGCTGTAATAGTAACCTGTTCCTGTATGACAACCATTTGGATTATTTGTGTTGGTGCGTGTGTTTGTGTGGAATACATATATGG
This sequence comes from Fundulus diaphanus, assembly GCA_037039145.1. NCBI lineage: Eukaryota > Metazoa > Chordata > Actinopteri > Cyprinodontiformes > Fundulidae > Fundulus > Fundulus diaphanus. The sequence continues at coordinate 46,587,036 of CM073130.1, forward strand.
TTTTATTTTCTAAAAGAGTGATATGAGATTGATGGCCTTGATTTAATGAAACTGAAAAGAATTTCTAGGGCGCACACATAATTTAAAACAGCCCAACTAATTGCTATAAAAGCCTTTTCAGACGTTTAATATCTGACTTTGTAATTTGCACATTTTGTACATCAGTGAGGTTGTCAGGTGTCACACCGCCACTTTAAACTATTCTGTTCATCTCAACAGTGTGTGGTGGCATAAACAACATCAGCCACCTCCATCAGAAATAATAAGCATTGTTAAGTCAGTGCACCAAAGCAGGTGCAAAGACGCCCACTTTTTCCACCCCCATCCGTGAAGAGCTCCCATATCACACACAGATGTTTCCCATAAAAAGGGCCCCACAAACCTCTCCACCTTGAGTATGTAAACCAAGATAAGGACCCATTCAAACCGAAGGACTCTGAAAACTGGACTTTACAGTTGGGCCTTCTTTCTTTTACAATGTGCGCCTTATTTATTTCTCTGTGAGGGTCACATATGCTTCAACGCCTGGAGCAAAACATGCAGGTAGGATGTCTGTGATAGGCATTTGTAATTTGACGAGAAAAAGGGATAATACCAGAGCGGCATTTGGATGTTGCGGGGGGGGGAAAAAAAAGCAATGATTGAATAACAGTAATTAAAGCAGTTATTCGTTCGCCGAGCACCTGCATGAGGGATGATATTGCTCCTTAATTCAGCTCAGTTTAACTTCCCTCAGCCGGTGGTTCCAGCATCGCCTCATTAATCGCTGATTGGCATCGAGCTGTTCACAGGAACAAACTGTTTACTCTGTCTTGTCTGCTTTCTCTGGGCTGCATGTGGTGACGGCCTCGTTCAAATGCCGCATTAAGGTCTATTGTACCAAATGAGGCCAACTCCGAGCTTTTCACGCTCTTTTGCTAACTATATGATGACATTTATTCATTTAACCGCATATTTAAGAACAGGATGCACAAATTAGAAGCCGTTTTTTTTTTTTTTGTATATTGGAAGAAGGTTTTGCTTTGAAAGATGTGTAAAGCTCCAATCTGTTCAGGTAACTGCCAAAAATAATCCAGTTTTAATTAATTTCACGATGGTTGCAGGTAGTGGAGAGAGGAGAAAAAGCTTTCACTTCTGCTCGGTGCTGTAGCCTTGTAGAACAGTAAGACGGTAAGCTAATGTATTTCAAATAAAGAAAGAAGGAAACATTGTGCTTTTTAATGGTTGTGTCATTCTTGTCTTTCAAAAGAGAACACTTTTTATTATTTGATAGTGTGGATGTAAAGGAGGTGAAAATAGACATCTAATGCTTGCTGTTAGATAACTGCGACACAGAACGGTTTCCTAGGGTCACCAAATCTCCATAACAACCATTAAATGATATCTCTGTGCCAACCAGCTGTTTAAGAGGCATGCCAAGGAAAATATGCAATACCATCACACACAAAAACATCCTGTAGACATGAAAAGAATGATTATGTGTAAAATAACCCCATGCCCACTGTTGAGTATGGTGGAGGAGCTGTGATGCCTTTGGCCTTCCCTTCTACAAGCCCCCAGTAAATTTGCATGATGAACTGGTGGAAATGTGAAGACATTTTGGTCTTTAAAAAAAAAAAACTGAGCATGGGTGGTCATTGGGGAAATTATCAGAATACTGACCCAAAACATACGGCCAAATCCACAAAGAAATGATTCACCAGACACGGAAGCAGCGTTCTTCCTTTGCCATCTCAATCCCCGGATCTAAATCGTATTTTTTAAAAACTCCAGGGCTTGTTGAGCAGAAGGAGCTTAAGAGAAGATGCAGGACTCTGGATGAGTGTAATGATTCTAGCTCAGTCTTTCGCCTGATCACCTCCTCCCCACTGATCACCGTCACCTGCAACTATGTCCCTGCTCTGATTACTCCTGTCAGGCCATCCCTATTTAGGCACTCCTCTTTCAGTCTTTGCCGGTTCGTTCTGATCTCCAATACCATCCACTCCCTCGATTACCAGACGTCCAGCTTCCCTCACGCTCTCCAGCCTTTGCACTCCTCGCCAGCCAGTCTGCTACCTCACGCCATCCCAGGTTAGTGGATCTTGCCACCGTCGTACACAGTATAACCAGGGTTATCGTCCTGGTGGAAACGTAACCTTTGTCCCAATCTCAGCTATTGCAGCCCCAATCAGGTTTTCTTCCAGGCCTGTATTTAGCTCCAGCCACCTTTACATCAACTTTGAACTGAAGGAAAACATCCCCCAGCATGCTGCTGCTACGCTAGGTCGGTGTGTATGTACAGTGTTAGTTTATCACCTAATGTTTCCCCTTCATCATTTTGATGTCTTCTCATAAGACCACCTTGCTCCACATGTTTTTTTGTGCTCCCTACAAGGACGTTTGGCAGAACTGCGGATGGGGAATAGTTCCATAATTAGAATAAGAAGTAGAAGAAATCTTTGTCATTGCAGTTTTAGATTCCAACAAAATCTGTATTCTTCATTTAACCCATCCCTTCGGGAGCGTTGAGACATCTGCAGGTAAGGGTCTTGCTCAGGGACCCATTGCGGCGGTCTGCGGTTATTGAACCGGGTACTTGCAACCTCAGAACTCAAGCGCACTGCTCTAACCGCTGGGCTGGAATTCCTCTTGCCACTCTTCCATAAAGATCAGATTTGTGGAGGTAAGTAACATTTGTCCTGTCAAACCATATTTCTACCTCAGCTGTTGATCTCTGCAGCTCCTTTGCAATGGGCCTTTTGACTTCTTCCCTGTTTAATTTTGTCTGCAACTGGCTTGCCAATTTAGGTGGATGGCCAGGAATGGTTGAACAAAGCTCTGTAAGAAGTTCCAAGCTTTGGATATTGTTTATTTCCTAAGCCCGCTTTAGGCTTCTCCACATCTTTTCCGCTAACCTGGTCTGGTGGGTCCTGTAGTCTCCTTGATGTCAACTCATGTCCTCTGACGAACCTCTGGGGCCTTCAAGGAATAGCTGTATGTATACTGGGATTAAATTATACACAGGTAGACCCTACTTACTAATTAAGTGACTTCTGAAGGCTTGGCTGAACTGGATTTTATATATAGGTGTAAGAGTAAAGGGGGTGAACACAAATGCATTTAGTTTTTCAGATTTACACATGTCAAAAATGTCAAAAAGTACTAAACCTAAAGATTAAATGAGTATGGGGACTTTTCCAAAGCACTGCAAGGACACAGATCTCATTATGAGAGTTTATTTTTGAGCACAAACAAAACTTAGACTTATATGTTGTTGTATCCATGATGTGATGCCTGTGTACAACGCTATGGCTTGGTTTTTTTTGAGAACTTAAAACTGGAGCGCATGTGTGATATCTGCGCCGGCAGCGTCCTGGAGAGGTCGAAGGCACACATGGTGGAGTCATAATGAGAAGGTGCTGCTCATGAGTAGGCCTTGGTTCAGAGAGCACATCGGTTACAGAAAATAGCAACATCTGGGAAACACAAGCATGTTATCACTTCATGGGAGATTTACTGAAAAGACTTTCAAAGTTACTAAAGAAGAAATTGTGAAATCAAACAGATTGGCTTTTGACTTTGAATTTTTTTTATTAAAAGCACTGCAGCAGAAAAAAACAATTTCAGTCAAGGTTTTTAAGAGTTCAGTTTGTAAAAAGCTTGGATAAAGGTTATTGTCATTATTAGATTTTGTTCTCCTAATTTTACAAATAAAAACCTATAGGAAATGCTTTGCTTGGTGTCAAGATAAAATAAAAGCCAGATTTTAGATGAACACATTATTTGCTGCTTTAAAAAAAAATGTTCCTTGGATGCACACAACCCGACTGAAAGACAGAAACCCACATCTTTCTTCAGACCTTGCAAAGGAAAACCTCCCACTCATGCTGCCTTCCATCACATCTGCCATTCAGCATAAAGTTGGGTCAAACCCCAAAGCGCATTGCCTATAAAGCATCCTATAGACAAGCAGCCTGACGCATGGATGATGTGCATGGGGGATGGCATCAGCTATACATTCTAATATATGAAAATACAATTAAGTGAACTGATAATTACAGTGAAAATTAAACCTGCAATTATATTGTGGAGGACTAAGACTTCAGCTGATGGGAAGTAATAGCTGGGTATGGAGGACGATTTGGACTCAGTGATGTTTATCTGCAAAGACTTTATCAATTCATAAGTGTAACTTTTAAACAGTAAATCAGCAGCTTTAGATCCCTCACTGGTGAGGGTAGCTGTTGTCTAATGGGTGAATGTGGCTATGGAGGACTTGTCAGAATATTAGAACAGTAATATTTATTAGAATTTTATCATTTCTACGAGGCAGTGATTCACAGTTCAATTTACAGTTTTGGATATGAAGACTTAAAATATCTATTAAGGAGGATTCATTCATTCATATTCCGTATTCAGTTTAACCTTACAGGTTGTGGGGAGGGAGCCCAGGACCTCTTTCAAGTGCTTAATAGAGAAGAGTCCAACAGTCCATCAAAGGTCCAACAGAGACATACAACCATTCAAGATCAATATTGACTAATATTTGCGCACACAACTTTGCTCTCATTGTACATACATAAAGACATGTATATCTATATTTACAGTATTATTACGACAAAAGAAGACAAGGTTGAATTAGTGTTATAAACAATCTCCTCAGGGACCTCCCTAAGAGTCAGGGAGACCGTTTGTGTCCAGTATGTGCTAGATCAGCGACCCGTTTCGTTAACTTAGAAGCTTACAAGTCTTGGGAGGAGCGAAACTCTGAGCGCTGATAATCCTTTCTGCAGACCTGATTGTTTTTTTTGTTTTTTTTACAGTCTGGCCCTGTCGTCTTTTGTTCCTGAGCCAAACCGAAAACTGAGTGATGTGCAGAAGACTGAATAATGGCAGTGTAGAAGATGGCCAGCGGCTCCTGTGGCAGGTTGTAATTCTCGAGTTGCTGCAGGAGCTATCTATAGAGATAGCTGGGTCTTCCTCCAATGTGTCTTTGTGTGACGACCATTTCAGGTCTCGAGAAAAGGTGGTTCCTAAGAACTAGAAGTGATCTATTGTGGATCAGCTCCAGTTCCATTTAAACACTCTGATATTTGAGCATAATTTAGAAACTTTCAGTTAACATGATATTGACGTTGAAGGAAACTAGAGTGATAAAACAGATGCATGCGAGGAAAGAACATGTAATTTCAACCCTTCGGCCCAGACAGGCCCTGACTTGAACTGGATTTGAAGCTAGAAGCTCCTTGCTACTCCACCATGCCAAGCATTTCAATAAAGCTGGAAACGCTTCACCTGAGACACCAGCTCATCACATTCTCTCTCCCAAAACATGAGCAGGTAAGACACTAACTACCCGCAATCTCTTAACAGGACCCCACATTGAAAATGCTGTAACTTTTTTTATTTGCCGGTAAGTTTTGGGAAAATGCCACATTTGATTTCATGTTCTTTGAAACTGTAGTTTCTAAAATAATGTCTTCTTCCACCTTGCAGAATCCAAGAGATCTCTGTAGTTGGTGAGCATAGGGCGACTCCTTTGGACCTTTCCTTAAAATGTACTTATAAATTAATAAAATTTATACCAATTTAACTTTTTTTCTTGATTAGAAAAGCAATAATGAGATTTTCTTTCAGAGAAGTTTCTCTAATATGCCTTCAGGCAACGTGAGAGCCAACCTGTCAGCTGAAAATCCCTAATATTGACCAAAATGCGCTCAGGTGAGATGTCTTTAATTGTTGCCCCGCTCAAACTGACTGCCCACCTTTGTGGTGGCGAAAAGAGCAGAAGTCCACTCTATATATTGTATGCCATTGTACTTTTTCTGTTGGAAAGTCTATGACAGGCGCGGCGCTGTTTTGAGGCAATAACAGAGAGCTGGAGATGGTGTGAACGAGCAGCTGTGGCAATATTTCCAATATTTACTCTCCTCCTCTGAATGCAGTTACTCAGGCCTTTGAGGAGCAATCAAACATCCGGAGATGGTCGCAAGATTCTCCCTTTAAGCCACAAGGTTTTATTTGAGAAAGAATACCTTCTGTTCATAGGATTTGCAGCCATTTCATTTGAATCCGTCTGTTTTTAAGGTGAAAAACAGAGAAGAGGGGGTGTGATAAAAAAAAACAACAACAGATAAAAGCGTTTCATTGAACTGAGCATGTTTGTGCATCATATTGTGCTTTATGTAATGTAGGTCAGTGTTCTGCACAGCACCAGATAAGACGCAGGGAACAAGTGTTGTGTGTACTTACAAGCAAATATCTGTCAAAATAGCAATTGACAAATCTACAAGAGCCTTCCTTCTCTCTCACGCATGCTCTCTTTTTCCTTTTTTTCTTTTTTTTTTTTTTTTTTGGCTGGAGAAGTGTTTCCTTCGTCATTAGCATTTTGGAAAAAAGGGCCAGAGATTTGGGCCTATCTGCCTCCACTCGCTGCCGCAAAGCCAGTCTGGCCCAGGTTGTTATCTGTGCACTACAGAGGTGCAGCTGTTTAGCAAATGGATTTGCAGATTTTTAAAGGGAGATGAGGAGTAAAAAAGAGGGGGAAGAATCAGGTATTCACAGCAACGTTCCCCGAACTGGCATATTGTGCGCATCCGTGTGTGTGTGTGTGTGTCTATGTGTGGACATGCACGTGTATGAAAGTGATTCCTTATAAATCTTTACCTTCTGTTTTCTGAAGCCCACATTATTTTTGGGAAATGGCACTAAACATAAAAAGCATGAAAAATGCTTATTCTCTCTTTCTGTGCATTCCTTTATTCACTTTCCAGAGTCCTGCGGGGCCTTTTCTTCCCCCAGAGCGGGAGTCGTCGTCGCCTAACTGGACCGGTGGAGGCTGGGAGTGGAAGGAGGAACGAATGGGGTGCTTTAGGTGGGGTGGGATGTTGCAGCTGTGTTCAGCACTGCACTGGCAAGTGCGTCTCTTTTGTCTACAGCAGTTCCAGAAAGCCACATACAAACACGTGGAGGAATTCTGGCTTGGATCAAGGGCCCCCATGGGAGGTAGAAAAGGGCCCTAAGCCATTGGAGACTCTGAGGGTGGTTGGCTTTCATAAGTAGGAGTATGTACATTATGCATGCACACACATCATTTAAAACCTCTATAAACACTCACAACTTCTTTTTTTTCCCTTCATAAGGTCCATAGCACTCTAACTCAACTTAGATATTTTTGTTAAACTTCCACCGCGTTTGAATCTCTGGAAATCCTTACAAAGTAGAGAGTAAAAGATCACAGCATGTCAAAAAATTCTTCTTCTTCTTCAAGAATTCTTCTTATCAAAACTACAACAATGGGCTTTAAAAATTTTTAATAGCTATGTCAAACCAATCTGTAATTATTTTTCTAAAAATATGATATTGCTTTTCTTTTTTTCCATATTTGCCTGAATTCTAAAAAAGCATGTGGGTCTAAATGTAAGAAATTAACAAAATAAACGTTTCTATGATATTCTGAGTTATTGAGACGTTAAACTGAACCAAAGCGTCACTCAATGTGTTCTTGCTTGTTTTTCTTTGGGTCCTTACATGTATAGTACTCGCTACAGGTCTCGTTAAACGTAATGACCTAATTTTTGCTCTAATTGTTGTTCTTTTATTCTGTTTTATAAGCACACCTATGGGTCCATGCTGAGTAGATGGCAGAAACATCCACACACACATGCAGATGCACACCCAACGCTGCAGCATCAAGTTCTACCAGGAGGTGTCGTAGGATAAACCACTGCATGCGAAATTTCCTTTTCTGTAAGGGGATAAGTGAATTTAATGCTCGCATATATTGAGAGGACGTCATGGGAAGTTACACCGTTATTTTTCTAATTTCTAGAGGATATAGCTTGCTCTAACTGCAAGAGAAATATCTACTATGATCGGGACGCACGGTAAAAACGCTTGCATAAAATTTTAACAAATTGGATCCAGTTTCAAGACAAAATCAGCGGTAAATGTTGTAAATTCTGTTTGTACATCATGTTTATTAAGATATGTCTCATCTTTATGGAGCATAAAATGGAATGCACATTTTTAAGTTTATTAAAACAGATTTTTTTATGAGGAATGAATACTGTACCATCTGCAAAAGCAACAGTAAATCAATCCCTGCATGTAAGTTATTCATGCTGTCTCCAAGCCTTCCCACTCATCCATTCTACTTAACATGCCCAGAGTTTATCGGCTGCAGGAATTTGTCCCACTCCCATTTTAGAATGTATTCCGAGTCCTGTTTCTCTGCTGTAACAACCTAAAGATGATTTCATCTCATAGCAGTTAACTCCCCCCATCAGGTATGTAAAGCCAGTTTAAATATATGCATTTTTGGTTGATTTCATCTGTAATTCAGCAAATAAGGCATGGTGAGCGAACATCCTGCCCCCGGTGTTGTGTAAACTAACCCCTCACAAGAACAAGTTTTAAGTTCAGTTCATACGGATTAAAACTGAATAATTTATGTTCATAGTTTTTGACTTACAAACTCTAAGCTAACTTTACTTGCTCCAACACAAACTAGTCCGTGCTCATTGGTCAACTTTTAAAGAAACAAAGTCGGCTATAATAACACATTAGATACGGTTGATAATAATAGATTAGATTAGATAATAATAACAATAAAGAAGGTTCAATATAATCCAGAGTCCAATGTAGTAAAACAGCACGAGACAGTAAAATGATGAAGAAATAAACAATGACCATGTAAGCTGTGGACTAAAGATGTACTGTGGTAAACATTTTAGGACTGATCAAAGATTTTACAGATATGCACCAGTTTAAGACCCTGCTAATTCTTGCGTAATTCATACCCTGAATGAGGCCCTGCTTCTGCACCACTGCCTCCCGTGGTCTCTGCACAAATCACAAATGTAAAATGCTTTTTTATATATATATATATATATATATATATATATATATATATATATATATATATATATATAATTTTTCAGAAGCATTGAGAACTAAATATAGATTTTTTTCTTCCTCTGCTTGTTTTAAAAATATATAAATTATCTAACTATATATTTTGCTCTCGTGTTTGTCTCAATTTAAAGTGGTCCTATAGCCCTAAAAAAAGAAAACAAGCAAACAAAGAAATAGTAACATGCAAACAAGCAATAGAAAACTTGTTCCGTTTTTTTTTTTTTGTGCTAATGCTGCCCATCAGGCCATGCTGCCCTGGGTGGAGAGCCCTATTATCCATGTCAAAAACACCCCTGCTCTGATGAGCTGACACCGTCTGCCATGCCGCTCAAACTTTATTAGTTCATCTGCACTCAGTTTCCTACAACATGGAGTCTTCCCTTTAAGCTAATGGTGCACATGCAGTGGATGGGAGAAGTTAAAATACTGAATTTGTCATAATTTGGCTCAGACACTGAGCCAAAATAAGTCTGGCGGCAACTAATGATAATTTGTCAAACATTTCACGATGAACATCTAGAAAGAGCAGTTATAGATCTGTTAAATAAAGCTACCTGTGGACCGGCCAGGAGACATTTTATACTAACAAAGGAGCACAGAAAAAGCATAAACCACAGTAAAACACAACGTTTTTGTTTTGAGGGGCTTTTCATTTCTGCACACCTATCACCAGCAATCATTATAATGGTTTGGGTCACTGCTGGTTATCCATCTTAAGCATGTTGAACTGTGTTGTATCTTATCCCTAAGCCTGGGATTGCTTCTTCCCTTGAAGCTAAATGTCATAATGATGGGTTAAGGTGATATCCTCCTTCATCTTTTTATACGTCTACAAATCTCAGCCGCTTTATCTGCATAGCTTGATATTTGGGGAAAGTAAGAGTGCTAACTTGTCGTTTTTTTTAGTAGGCAATGAACTCCCACGCATCCGTGAAACAATATTCTGATAGAAAAGACAGTTTTTGTCAATTATAGTTTTTGTTTTTCAACAAGCTGCGGTCGTACTCTGTGTTTCCGGTAATATTGCCAATAATGTTTGTTTCTTCCTCTCTCTAAAACCTGGACTTTCCTCTTCCTTGCTCTCTTTACTAGATGCACATAGACAGACATTTACTTTCAAACATTTGTTATGCAGTTTCCGTCAACCTCCCTGAAGTGTTTATCTGCAGAAACACCTTCGACCTTTGGCTTTGATGCTCTAAAAAGTCAAAGTGATTATTTAACTCCTGGGTGCCTCTCAACAATTACCTGCACACAGACTGATTAATGACAGATGATGCAGTCGTATACCTGCAAGTAAATTAATTCAGGTTAGGCTCCACAATCAGCTCCATCAGGTCAAATGTTCATTTTTCTAACAAGTAAGGTAATAAAAGATACTGAAAGTTTGTCTCAAGATGCATCACTTTGCGTTTGCCATCAGTGTAATTGAATTGGCTATTGTGTTGATAAATGCTTAAATGGCAGCTAAGGGGACAGTAGGTGTTCTGTGTAATGACTAGACGCACGTCCTAAAATTAACAAAGAAAGCTATTCAAACAGAGAAGAAGAGGTGTGCAGGTGTCTCTTAATTTTATTCATCTTCTCCTTTGCAGAGCCTTTAGCAGGTTTTGTCTTTGCCCAGCCGCTGTGTGGGCGACCGAGCGAACAATTAAACTATTGTTAAGACAATTGAGAGCTGATAAAACTGTTTAGATGTCGGCGTTCTGTAATTACTATTAAACCATTTAACCTTTAAAATATTTTCAGCTGGAGTTCAGGCAGGAGCTGGAGTATAAGTCGTCTTTTTTATGATAAAGAAAAACAGAATAAAGTGTATTTTTAACGCACAGACAGGTCTAACTCCCCGTTTGTAATTTGTCCTTCACCTTTAAAAGTTAATTTCACTTCCAGTTTGCTATGCGGGTGGCGGGAGATCAGGTTGCTGTCAGTGTGGGTGAAGAATGGAAGCAGGAAAAGGTTTTTTTAATCATTATTTTCTGGCCTTCATGTGTTGGTCTAACAGATGCTGCCTGTCCACGTGCACCTCCCCTCTGCCAGAAATATCAGGCTGGGAATTAGAAGAGGCGATGTATAATTTAACTGAACAAGTGACAGTTCATCTGCTGCAGCAGCAAAGAGCCACAATAGAAGTGCATCTTGAAGTCGGAGATCCAGGCTCGCCTCGAGCCATCGCCTCCTTCTTAAAGTTCGAGTAGGAAGGAGGGAGGGCGGAATGAGGAAAGAAAACACCAACTTATACTTCAGCGGGAAAACAGAAGCTCCAGTGTGGCGTAATGACTTTTCAGTGAAACAATAAGAAATAAATACCTTGGAGCTCCTCTATTAGTCTACACTTAAAAACCTCCTTTTTTTCCCCGTTCTCTTTCCAACTCCCTCTTGCTCTTAATGAGCCTCTTGTTGGAGAGGTAAGCAGGGCGGCCGCGGCACACACACCGATGAGACTGTTCGCTGTAATCACACGCAGGCTCGAGATGGAGGAAGCCTGGATTAGCTACTTTAGGGCATGTGGAGTGTTTAACATGATGCCGTGCTCCTTCCCTTTTCCACTAGACAAACACTAGCCGTTATTAATTCCATTTACTGACTGGAATCACCTCCCCCCCCCATCCCTTCTCTTCCTCTCCTCCACTTTCTTCCAACCTCCAAAAATCTGCAATTTCTTTTTAATTCAAGCGTCAGTGCAAATTATTGCAGCCCGCTGTTTGGAATTACAAGGTAAGGAAGCTAAATGAAGATGAAGAATTGGAAAATGTTTCCAGTTGGAAGAATGTTGATTACCAGGGCCGAGGTCCTGGAGGATTCCCTACTATTTATCCTCATATTTTGGGCTGCCTCTCCCTTCCCGCTCCCCTCCATGCTTCTCCTGGGGCCTTAGAGAAGCAGCTTGCACTCAGCACTGCCAAAAGAATTTATTAGAGCAAATGGTATCGTAAGCCCTATGGAAGGCATACCTTATGTGAAGATTTAAAAGATATTAGGAGGATGGCACAGGCGGGAACCCAGGTGTGCCTGGTAATAACCATTGTTTTGAGTGTGTATGTGCACACCGGTGGGTGTGCATGTGTTTACACGTGGCTCAGTCTGTGTGTTTGTAGAGCTTCTTCGTGCAAAGACGAGGAGGAGCATAATGCACCCAAGACAGCAGAACAGACTGCTTCTGGTGTGTACATACAGCACACATTCTTAAAGTAAACCTGAGGTGAAGTACTCCGGTTCTTCATTTACAAACAAGCCACAACACTGTTAGAGAATATTTCTCTCTCTCTAAATATACATATATACACACACATATATATGTATACGTGTGTGTGTGTGTACATACACACATACATACACACATACATACACACATATATATATATATATATATATATATATATATATATATATATATATATATATATATATATATACACACATACATATATATACACACACACACACGCATAAAATATCTGCAATGACAGCTGTGAGTTCTTCTAGATACTACAACTTCTTTGTTAGATTTAGGTGTCGCTTATTGTATTACATGACCATTGTATAGCACTGGTTATATGTGTATTTTCATTGCTGTGTCGTAGATCGAACTTATGCCCCAGTTACTAGTCTTTTGTGGCCTCCAACGGGTTTTCAGTTAGGATTGGCCTGCATTTAGCTCCATTCATCTTTCATCTTCCTATCAACTCTAGCTTCCCTGTCCTTGCCAGAAAAAAACATTTTCCCAATGAGGATGATGAGCTCAAGATGTTAGATGTCCACTACATAAAGCATATTGAATTCTGATATTCTGATATAAAATATTTTTCTGTAATAAACTTCTTCCTCCAAAGTAGGGAATCTCTGCAGCTTCTCCAAAGTTACCATGGGCTTCTTAGCTAGTTTTCTTCTTAATGATCCATTTGCCCAACGTTTGTGTTTGGTTGCACAGCCATATCTTGGTTGGTGTAAGCAACTTCTGACAGCAGTTTATGGCACTAGATTGTACAAATGGGAAGCATATAAAAGGGCTAAATACATACACATACCACATTTTATGGACTTTTGTTTGTAAAAATGTTGAAAACAATGCTCTGTTTTTCCTTAATTTTTTTCATGTCTGTCACAAAATCTTAAAATAAAATATGCAGAGGTTGTCAAAGCAACATATTGTAGCTTTTCGCCACTAGGGGTGCTAGACCTGTAATTTCCAGGTTTAGCTCCGCTGAAGGTCACAGGCAACTCTGCACTGTCGCAAAATTAAACAGTCTCCCTCTGTCTTTTGGAATCTGACAGCAAACCACCTTTGACCGGTATATTGAGAAGTTCCTTGAAAAAATAAGGCCACATTCACCCCTCTATATTATACTCAGAGTCTCCCAGTGAAACAGGGAGAGGAAGAGGCAAAGCCAGGGGGAGAGAAAGAGGGAGGGGAGCTCCAGGAGCCGTGGGAGATGACGATGGAGCAGAAAACAGATTTTAATTTTGAAAGGCTGCAGGAATATCAACAGAGGCGAAGAGCTGACATACAGGTTTGTGAACTATACATATTGTATTTTGTAATAATAACCCCGACCATCTATCTATGGTCACGAGCTTTGGGTCGTGACCGAAAGAACGAGGTCCCGGATACAAGCGGCTGAAATGAGTTTTCTCCGTAGTGTGTCTGGGCTCTCCCTTAGAGATAGGGTGAGGAGCTCAGTCATCCGGGGAGGACTCAGAGTAGAGCCGCTGCTCCTCCACGTCGAGAGGAGCCAGTTGAGGTGGCTCGGGCATCTGGTTAGGATGCCTCCTGGACGCCTCCCTGGTGAGGTGTTCCGTGCACGTCCCACCGGGAGGAGGCCCAGGGGAAGACCCAGGACACGCTGGAGGGACTATGTCTCTCTGCTGGCCTGGGAACGCCTTGGGATTCCCCCGGAGGAGCTGGCCCAAGTGGCTGGGGAGAGGGACGTCTGGGCCTCCCTACTGAAGCTGCTACCCCCGCGACCCGACCCCGGATAAGAGGAAGAAAACGGATGGACGGACTGACCCCGACCATGACAAACTTTGAACCGAAGAGGAGAAAAGTAGAAGCATGTAAGGTTAGCTTTCTGTTTTCATTGTAATCCCGTTGTTTTGTTTGGGTTTGTTTGTTGTTTGTTTTATTTTATCAAGCAGGTCTCTCTTGAACATGAGATCTTGAATCTCATTGAGAATACCTGTATAAATATAGGTTAGATAAAAATGAAAAATATAATATTTAAGTTCTCTAGGTGTAGCTTTATTAGTTATTTTTTTAGGTTTGGTTTCTTACTCATTTCTTGTATTCTGTCCCTTGTGTATTTTAGTTTGTCTCTCTTACATCTCTGTTTGTCTCCCCCTTGGTTTAGTGCTTGCTTGTGACTTGGTTCACATCCTCTGTGCTAATTAGTCTCCTTCCCTCAACCTCCCTACCCTTTCACTCAGCCATTTCTCATTATGCTGTGACAATCACACTCAATCCCAATGTCATTCTCCTCACTTCCCTTAGTAGTTAACTTTACTCTGGGCCATTGTTCCCCGCTGGAACCTTCCATTGTCTGCCTGTTTCTCTGTTACCCCGTTTCACTGCCTGAGTCTTTTTCCAAGTTGTCCGATTAGGGGGTCTAGGTGGGCTGGCCTCCATCTCACAATCCTGTTTCCAAGCTCCATTGATCTACATGTTCCACACTGCACTACCAAGCTATATCAAGGCTTCCCCTGGCATCCATGCTCCTCTTCAGTGTTCTTTTGAGGGTTCCCACATCCTGTGGACCAATCTCCAGAGTTCCTCCTTGAGGTTTCCCAGTCTTGCAGCTGAGGGCTCTCTCAGTCTCCTGGCAGACCTCCTGACAAGTTTCTCCAACATTCCTCCACGCCTCCAGGCCAGCTTCCTAGCTATGTTCGCCGAGGGCCCTCTACGCCTCCCAACTGGCCTGCAGACAAGATTATCTGAGGATCTCCTACGGCTCCCAGACGGCTTCTGTGGGTTCTTCAAGCCTCCTGGCCGGCCTCCATGCGATGCCCTCTGTGGGTCTCCTGAAATTGCTCTCTCTGTGTCATCCTCACCTCCTGACCTGTAAACAAGGTTCTCCAAGGGCCCTTCATGTCTGCTTGTCAGCCACCAAGCAAGATTCTCTGTGAATTCTTCACATGCTTCCTTTTTTTTTTTTTTTTTTTTTTTTTTTTTTTTTTTTTCCCAGTGTCCTGTCTAGCACTATGGCAATAGGAATTGAAATCTCAATGCCAGATGGAGCTCGACAGATTTTGCTTTTACAAGTGGAGCAAACAGCTTTCGCCATAGTGCTCCACTTGATTTATGCTTGTAAATAGCTTTATTATGATTCCTGCAAGGAGAATTTCAAATTATATGGACATGACAATGGGAGAGTAAAGGAAGAACAAAAAGTGAAAGAAAAGAAAAAAAAAAAAAGAGTAGAGGTGAAAGAAAGAGGAGATAAAAGGAAGAGAATGATAAAATGTCCTCTGTCTGCTCCATCACCTGGAAAGAGACACAAAAAGAACAGCACAACCAACAGACATAAAGCAACAGATACACTCGAATAACACCTAGGTGCCATTGCTAAATCATATATATTATTATGTAAGCTGACATGTGTAATGTGATATTTGAAAAAAGAACGTGACACAACATAAATAAATAAATAAATTATAAGATTACTGTATATAAGTGAACACTTAATACCTGGGACCTAGCACCAGTGGGAGATGTGAAAGTGCACTAGTTTAGGTGAAGATTATCCAGAAATAGCTTGATAGTGATTGTGGAGAACCAAAGACCCACCTTCCCCGAGCACAGAGGCAGGCGTCAGGGGACCCGTAGCCCCGGACTCCCAAAGGGGTCCCTAAAGCAGGTCGCCCAGGAGGGGCCGACACAGGATATCTGCAACCCCCCCCCCAAGGAAGGAGCAGAGACGACCCCGAGGAAATCCCCCAGCCACCGCAATGCCGACGCCCTCAAGAGCCGCGGAGACGAGCCCGTGGGCTCCGCCGGCAGCCAGCCCCGCTGAAGTGGTCCCGGCCATGGGCCCTGAGGGCCAGAGGCCCCAGGGGCGCCCCGCCCCCGCGACGAGGGCCCCGGCCGCCCCCCGGGGGGCCAGGCCCCGCGAAGAGGCCGCCAGGAGCGGGCCGGCGCACGCCCGGGAACCCGCCCCAAACCCGAAACCAACCAACGCGCCAGGGGGCCAAGGCGCCCGCCAACGAAGTGGAGGAGGGCAGGACGTGGGGGGATGGGCTCCGCACCTATCGGAGACTTGAGATGTTCTTGGGAGAGGGAGCGGACCACACCCATACCTGAAAAAAAAAAAAAACTCATTCACCCCATCCCTCCCTTGTGCCCCACTCGCCACACACAAAAAAAAAAGACGCTGTACACACATTCCCACATAACACTCACATCCAACACTGACCAAAGGGGGGGGGGGTCACCCCAAATCGACTATACGACTGCTTGTGCCCGACCCCCGGCCCCGGCCCCCGACCAGACGCCCCCCGGACCGGGCCCCCCCAAGAGGGCGGGCCAACACGACCCGCACGAGCCACCCGGCCAGAGCCCCCCCCTCCCCCTAAATACCTAATAAACCCACTCCCTCCCCCCACCTTACCCTTGCCATCCCTGCCCCCCGTCCCCTGGGGGGTGCGGAGGCATCAGCCCCAGACCTGGTAGGCCGCTGACCGCACACCGCAGCCCCCCGCCAAGACCCCGGACACAGTGGCCCGCACCTCCTCCAGGCCCCAGACTCCTTGCCTCCATCGGAGAACGGGGGTGTGCAGAAGACCCCGACCCTCCCTACGCCTGCTCAAATGTTGTGTTGTTGCATGTTGTTCTCAAGTGCGTTTAAAAACTGGGAGCGCCGAAGGGGATGCACGGCAAAGCCCACCCCCCTTTCGGAAGGTAGCTGTTGCCAGCGCACCCCCTCCGTGTGACTGCCCAGAGCCCTCAATGTCTAAGTGGGAGAGGAGGTGAAGGGAGCCGTCCGAGGTGAGGCCCACACAACATAAGCCCCCCCCCAGACGTCTTCCCCCCACCATGCCTATATGAGTGTGTGATGTGAAAAATGTTTGAAGTGAAAGTGTCTAAGATGCAAAATAAAATTGGGGAGAGGGGCGTCACCAGAAAGTGGCAACCTCCAGTAACGCCCCCTCCCTCATGACCTACATGTGTGGCGGCGTGATGGAGCAGGCAGAGGGAGGAGTCCGGGGATGGGGAGCAAATGACTGGGAAGCCAACCCAGGGAGCCAGCTCCCCTACTGACTCCAATAGGCACCCCCGCTCCCCGAAAGCCCCACCTAGAGAAGGGGGCCTCGCCAGCGGCACCACCGTAGCCCGGGGGCCAGGGAGAGGCCGCAGGGCCCGCCAGCCAACCACCCACCAGGACCAACACCTAAGCCCCCCCCAGCCCACCCACCAAGCCTACTTAAATTAAATAAATAAATAAATAAATAAATAAATAAATAAATACATAAATAATAATAATAATAATAATAATAATAATAATAATAATAAGAGGGGGGGACCCTGGCCAGCCGGCCCGCACGAGCCACCCCAACCCCACCCCCCAGGTGAAACCCGCACCGGAAGACGACACGGACCAGGACCGGGACAGGGGGCCGGACACAAGCCCACCAGAACGTCAACCCCCCCCAACCCCCCCCCCCCCCCACCCGTGGATTTAATCCCTCCCCAACATTAACGCTCAAACAACTCACCATACATTCGACAGTAGACATCCAGGCTGGGTAGGTCCCTACTCCCCCTCCTTTCCCCCTCCCCCCACTGGCAGAGTGCCTTTCCAATAAAGGAGAAGAGCATCTGCCCAGAGGTGTTAATGACCATGCCCCCCTACCAGCTCAACGGGCCCCGAGGCCCCCCAGCGCACCAGAGGCCCCGTGCAGAGGCGGATACCCGGGCGCGCGCCGGCCCACACCAAAAGCGGCACACCCCCCGGAACCGGAACCCCCGAGGCCCCGCCGGGGCCCGCGCCCGAGGGCGGCGCGCCCCAGGGACCCCAGACCCACCCCGGCCCCACCCAGCGGCAGCACAGCCACCAGGTCAGTAACCCACGTCCGTCAACACGCAGCTCCCAAAGAGCGCCGCAAGCGGCCGCTGTAGGCCACCCGTAGGCCTCCCAAACTCCTCCCAGATGGGGGCAACAGACCCCGGAGCCGGATCCACCAGGCGCCCTACTCCAAGTGCCCCCAGGGCCCCAGGAACCCCTCCACCCAGCCACTGCGCCCTGCAGGAAGCAACCCACCGCCCCCTATTCCACTAAGTGATGGTGTTGATCAGAGGAGCCCAAAAAGACCAATCAGATGTGGAAGCAGATGCTGTCTCTAGATTAATATGATCCAACAAAAGGTCTCTATACTGATTGATACTGAGATTTTGTTTACTTTTCCAATTCATGAGGATAGTTTTCTTTGCGATGCATAAAGCAGTAAAAACCATGTAAACTATTTCTTTTTTCAGAGGACTTTCCTCAAAATTACCGAGCAGGCAAACTGATGGGGATGGTGTAATCTTACAGCTCAAGCACCTTGATAAGTCCTTACATATCTGTGTCCAGAACCTCTGGACTGGTGTGCATAACCATAACGCATGAAAATAATTATCAGGATGATTGCCTATGCAGTGTGGGCAGATATTAGATTGTGCCAGACCCATCTTGAATAATCTTTGTCCTGTGTAATGTACTCTGTGAAGGATTTTGTATTGTATTAGTTGTAAGTTGGTGTTTCTAGTCAATTTGAAAGTTCTTAGACATGTCTGAGCCCAGAAATTTTGTTCAAAGGTGCCTGATAAATCTTTTTCCCACTTCATTATAGGAAGAGATATCGAATCATCTATTTTAGTCAGTGTCCTGTATGATTTAGACAGTAGTTTGGGGGGGGGGTTAAATCTAAGAACTCTATTATATTAGTTGGGACTTGTAAACCACCATTAATATGCTTATATTTATTTTTAATTATAGATTTAAGTTGCTCATATTCCAAGAATTTATTTTTACTAATGCCATATTGCATATTTAGTTTAGCAAAATTGATGAACTCGGTTCCGTCAAGTAGATGTTCCAGATATTTAATACCTTTATTCTTCCAGTATGTAAAGTTTATCATTTTATTATTTTGTAGGATATCAGGGTTATTCCAGATAGGTGTACGACTGCATGGGATAAGGGATGACTTTGTCATTTTGAGGAACTCCCACCATGCTGTCAGAGTAGAACTAATGTTGATATATTTGAAGCATGTATGCCGTTTTATATTTGAGCTTATAAACGGCAGATCTGAAATCATGATATTATTGCACATTTCCTGTTCTATATCTAACCAAGGCTCATCTAAAAGACTATTTTTTATCCATTTAGAGATGTATTGTAGCCTATTTGCTAAGTAATAGTTATGGAAGTTAGGCAGATCTAATCCTCCCCTGTCTTTAGTCTTCTGTATTGTCTTTAAGCTAATACGTGGGGGTTTATCTTTCCAAAGAAATCTAGAAATGGCAGAGTCTAGAGATTTAAACCAGTCAGATGATGGTTTATTGGGGACCATTGAAAATAAATAATTAATTCTAGGTAGGACCATCATTTTTATTGAAGCTACCCTACCCATAAGTGTGATTGGAAGCGATTTCCATCTTTCAAGGTCCTCTTCTATCCTGTTTAAAAGTGGGGCATGGTTAAGTTTAAGTAAATCTGTTAATTTATTCGACACAGTAATACCTAAATATTTAATATTTCCTGATTGCATTTGTAAATTTAGGGAGTTTTCGAGAGAGCAATTAATTGACAGTACCGTAGATTTAGACCAGTTTAACGAGTAATCTGATACTTTGGAGAAAGATTCTAGTATTCTAATTACTTGTAAAAGAGAGTTATTTGAATGCTGGAGATAAAGTAATACATCATCCGCGTACAGACTAATCTTGTGCTCTATTTTCATGCATTTTATACCTTTTACAGCTTTTGTTTGTCTGATTGTTGCTGCTAGAGGTTCTATAAAGATGGCAAAAAGTGATGGAGAAAGAGGGCAACCTTGCCTGGTGCCCCTCTGTAGGCAAAAACTGGAAGATATTTGATTATTTGTCCTGACACAGGCTGTTGGAGAATTGTATAGAATTTTTAACCAGTTTATGAATAAATCGCCAAAACCGAATTTATGAAGAGTAGCGAATAAAAATTTCCAATTTACTCTATCAAATGCTTTTTCTGCGTCTAAAGACAATATATTGGTTTTAATGTTTTTACTGTAGGAATAATCAATTAAATTAAGTAATCGGCGTGTATTTGTGGATGACTGCCTTCCTCTGATGAAACCAGTTTGATCTGGATGTATTATGAGAGGAGTTACTTTGTCTAATCTTTTTGCTAAAGCTTTACAGATTATCTTAATATCCACATTAATTAAGGATATGGGACGATAACTAGTGGGCAACACAGGATCTTTGTCTGGCTTGAGCAGAAGGCTGATGGTGGCAGAGTTCATATTAGCTGGAAATCTACCTTTTTCCTGTATTTCCTGCAACATTCTGTGGAACGTTGGGGCTAGAATATTCCAGAACTCTTTATAAAACTCAGTGGGGAATCCATCTGGACCTGGAGCCTTTTTATTAGGCATGCTTTTAAGAGCTTCCTGGGTTTCAGCTGTTGTCAGCGGGGAATCCAGTGTCATTCTTTGGTTATCTGATAATTTAGGAAGTGTAATTTTATCCAGAAATTGCTTAATATCCTTCTCTGATGGATTTATCTGTGGTGTGTATAAAGATTTGTAGAAATCGCGGAAGGTATTATTTATACACTCTGGTTCACTTACTGTATTACCAGTTGAATCTGTAACTGCAAATATAGTAGTTTTCTCCTTATTTATTTTAAGCTGATTAGCTAGACATGCTTCACATGCTTCCTTCTCGGCCTCCAAACAAGGTTCCAGACCTTTCCACCGCCATCTAGAGCTCCTTTGCCACCATCGGCCTCCCAACAATTGTTGGCCGTTGATGGTCCAGACTGGCCATGCCTTCTCCCTGCCTCCTCATGATGATCTCCAGGTCTCCTGCCTGATCTCTGTTCCTCCTCAGGATAACATCTAGGTTCAGAACAATAAATGTCCCAATGTGAAAATACAATGTAGCCAGGCTATACATTAGACATACTTATTTGCTGATTTTTCAATAACTTGAATCAAATTGGAATGAATTTGACTTTGAATTAATTGACTTTGAATATGACTAAATTGGATGTTTTTTTTTTTGCTTTCTTGGGGGCGGTAGGGGCTGTAAAGTGCCTTACATTTTGAATTAGCACCATATAAAATTAACTGAAACTGAATTGAATTGGAACTTTAAAGAACACTTCTTCAAAAAAATTCAATTGGTCCTTTTAAGGTTAAAATATAATTATATATAAAGATTTAATTCAATTGTTGTTGTAAACAAGCACAGGTCAGTGCAGGATAAATTATTTGAATTTTACTTGTCGGGATCAAGCTTACAAACATTTCTGTTAAGCTAAAATCTAAAGGGAATGTGGTGGATACTTTTTCTGGTGTAGTAACAATAAATACAGGAAACAAACAAAATAATTGAAATAAAATATCAATTAGATAGCTAAAGAGAGTATGAAAGAAAACAATATATAAACTAGAAGTAAACAAACCAAAAGAAAAGTAAAATCGATAAACTAAATTAAATATTTAACAAATTAAAATATTAAAAATAAATATGAATGCTATGGAAAAGCTAAAAAAAATCAATTACTGAATAGGATAATAATGCAACAACTAAATAAAATGAGTCAAAACAAAAAGGATTGAAAGGGGTTTCTGCCAGGTCTAATTAAATTTTTTTAAACTCATTAAAGGTTTTTACAAATTTGTCATAGCATGATGTGTTTGCAATAAATGTATCCAGAGCATGAGAGAGGAGACACAGATTGAAAATTATATATATTTTTTTCAGAGATGTTGCTTAACTTTTTTTTTTGTATATTTGTAACTAAGTGTGGCCTAGGGCCTTGGATGTAGATACCACAGAGACCAATATTTAATGTGAAATATCTTTTTTTTACCGATATGTTTCCAACATTCCAGCTGTAATTACTGAAATTTTAACATTAAATTTCACCTTCATGCATGAAAAATGTTTTATTTGTTTCCATAATGTCAAACTATGTCCATTGAAAACTAAATTTCATTTGGCTCAAAAAAAACCCCCACTTGCAATAATTTCAGACTTCCGTAACGGCTGGAGCTGTTTTTGGTGTTTAAAATGCGTATTAAGTGTAGTAAGGTAGCAGCACCTTCTCCACATTATGCAGCTCAATTATTCCATGAGCAACACCTGCAAAACAAATTTGGCATTCAAATTTGCTAAGGATGATCAAACAACGCCGAAACACTGTCATTATTTCTCCCTCACACATTCAGCAGCAGCAGCAGCAGTGAGGGGAGGAGGAAAGGGAGAAAAAAAATCTAAATACTGGCGTTTTCTTTTTCTTTTTTCCAGGATGCACTGAATTAACTGTTCAGCTGGAAGCAAACTTCATTTTATAGGTTTCATTCACCTCATTTCCCAAAGTGTATTTAACTGCCGTTGCAAACACAACAACGTAAATCGATTTTGGGTCTGCAAAATCTCACCTGCTATGAACAGAAGCATCATTCTGAACTTTTTTGAAGTTGATTTTCCCTGTGTTGGACGAGTTTTGCAGGCAAACTCCCAAAAAAAAAACAAGAGACTTTTTAAAAAGAAATGTTCTCAAAGTTGACAAATTCTTACTCTTTGATGCGGCTGTGAAAACAGCAACCAGATCTTGACCTTTTTCCTTGCACTCTGACGCTAGATAAAGAGAAATCAGTGCTAATGAATTGCGCCTCCCTGGATATAATTCCGTAATAGCTATAATCAGGCCGTTTTGAGCACATGAATATACATGGCCGGCATCAGCTGCAATCCTGTTGGTGGTCAATTTTCTTGAAGCGCTGCCAGTTGGGGAATATTCCTTCTTCCCAGCTCTTCCTTAATGTTATCAGGTAACACACACTGGCGTTAAATCCCACGACAAAATAAAAGCCTCCTTTCGGAAGCCTTCACAGCAGACAATGCTGCTCTCACCAAAAACCCTTTAAGTGTTCGCGTTTTAATGTTATTATGGCACCACGAAGGAACAAACAGACCAGGCAGGAGGGAGAGAAAAAGAGGAGAGCCGCGACTTGAAAAGCGAAAACCCTACACAAGACCTCAAGGTACATTTGCTCTGAGGAGAGACAAAAAGGCTCCAGCAATGGCAAAAACAAACGGAAACGGTTTATTACGTTTACGCTATGACTGGTGGAACAACGACCTCGGCAGTGCTCGCTGACAGCTTCTAAAGCCGCAGATTTGTGCCCATTAGTCACACATTTTAGCTAGAAGGTGGTTTCTAAAGTGCATTGATGAGGATTACAGTTCTATCCTTTCCTGTCTTCCTTTCAGAGCAAAAACACCAGGCTGAAATCCTGAGATGCCAGGAGGTTTCTGCGAAGAAAAGAGTCCAGGAACTATTGTGTTTGTTTTCTCAAATGGCAATCCGTGGGGGTATTAGAGGCCTTAATCTGTGATTAATATTTTAATGATACAAAATAAGCAGCCATTTCCTGAAGTTTACACCGTCCCACTCCACCGGAAGGTTTGTTTACGTGCTGTCTTGAAGAGAGGGAATGAATGCAAAACAGGTTCAGTTGACATTACATGGTGGCACTCGGGTGCGATTACACCATGAGGGATTTAGATAATCTCAGTTTGTTAAGTTGGTGATAGTTTATAATCATAGACTAGTTTCAACAGCAATGTTCTTCACCATGCTCTCCAAAGCAAGTAGTATTTGCTTCAGTGAATCCAAAATATGTCCTTCTAGCTTCATTGTTCCCTTTGTACAATGAAGATTCTTCCTTTTGATTGAACTTCAGACCAATCTTCTTTTAGGGAAAGTTGTTGCATCTCCAGGATTTAAAAAGAAAAGTAGCGGTTTGGTGCTGCAGAACAAATACATTGATTAACCGGACATCTTCTGGAGTTTTGGCTGTTGGCTGCTCCAGCGCATACAGTGTAAGTCAACAATGCCAAAACTGAAAGACATCAGCAATAAAGGGCTATAGGGCCAATTTCAAACAACTTAAGGTTCATCATTACATGGTGAGAAAGATTGTTCACAAGTGGGAATCACTTAGGACAGATGCCGGTCTTTCCAGCAGGGGAGATTGTAACACATTTTCCCCAAGGTAAGACCGTGCAATTCAAAGTTAAATTGTGTAAGTACCTAAAACCTTTATCCCAGAATCTACAGGCCTAAGTTAGCATGTTAAATATTTTTATTTATGACAGATTAGTTAGTTAAGTCCCCAAGTATGGTTTGTTTGGAAGAGTTGAAAAAAGGCCTTTTCTCATGCAAGGATGTGTTATCAAGACTTAGGTTTGCAAATGTGGATCTGAAGGAACCACAAAACGTTTTGAACAATTCCCTTTGGTCATTATTTGGAGAAAACCAAATATCAGCATGAATACCCTTAACCAACTGTTAAGCATGGTGGTGTAGGGGTGACATTTTGGACATGTTTTAGAGATAAGGTTTAGCTTCAAAAAGTTAAATATGAATAGACCACAAAACCCTTGAAGAATGTCACTTGCACAACCAAATTAAGCATTAGAGTAACACCACATACCAAATACCATACCATTTACCCAACTAGGTAATCAACAGAACAATGGTCCCGAAAGGAGAACCCAATCTACAGAATGGCAGAAAAACCAAAGGGTGAAGGTTCCACAGCGAGCCCCTTAAAGACCAGACCATGGACAGATTGAATTGTTGATTTGGGACCTAAAAAGAACTGTACAGAAACAAATGTCTGCAAACCTCAATGGACTCAAACAGTGTTACATAGAAATTTGGGACAAAATTCACATACAACAAATGTAATAAAAAAGAGGGAATTATCTGACATTTTCCATAAAATGTATGTTTTCTTAATTACTATGCTGTACTTGTCACCAAAAGTCACAAATACTGTAGGTCAGAGTCTACAGAGCAATATCATGCAATGTTGAGAATCTGAACATTATAATAAAACATTCAAACCATAGATGCTATTTTTTATCTATGCAAACAACTCTGATGATCTCAGATGGCTTCTATATTTTTTCTGGGTCGAAAAAATATGGAAATTAGCGCCACTTTTGATGCATCAATTCCATCATTCACTGCTAAATATGATACAGGCATAAATTGTTTCTGCTAGGAATGCATCAAAAGCCTATAGTTAGCTATATCAAGGTGAAATTTTTCATGCATTTTGTGTTTAATCACATATTTTTTTTAAATTATATATGGACTTACAATTTTATGTACTTCGAATTCAAGAAGTATCGACAGGCCTCGCAAATCTGGAAAAACTTATCATGGACTGAGACTGCAGCTAATCCTATGCTTCATTTTCAAGAGATCTCTCTTGAAAATGAGATATTTTGGCTCTTTGAGAATACCTGCATAAATAAAAGTTAAATAAATAAATAAAATAGAAAGACAATATTTTTTTTAACTAATATTACAGCCAAGACAGAAAATAACTGATAAAATACTTGTCTACTGCTAATTCCTCTTTTAGTTGAACTTTTTGACATTTTGTCTATCACAGCAGCATCTTTTCTTTTGCCTTTTTTATTAGGATTTTATTTGATAGATCAACACACAAAATCATAATTGAGAATCGTAAAAGAAAATGATATATGTTTTTCAACATTATTTACAAATTATAATCTGATGAGTGTTGTTTGCATTTATATTCAGCCTTCTTTTCTCTGATACCCAGAAATCCTATCTGTCCAATTACTTTTCGAAGTTCCCAACACACCTCCGAGGCCTTCATGTCATTTATACTGAGATCTAATCGCACACGGGTGGGCTGGTTTTACAGATAAGGTGCCCTCTGAAGAGAAGTGATTGTAAGACACTGTTTAGTAAAATAAAAGATGTTTGATGGCTTCAGAAAGTTTGTGTTGTTCAAGGAGATTGCCACCACTACATTT
Source organism: Fundulus diaphanus (assembly GCA_037039145.1). Classification (NCBI taxonomy): domain Eukaryota; kingdom Metazoa; phylum Chordata; class Actinopteri; order Cyprinodontiformes; family Fundulidae; genus Fundulus; species Fundulus diaphanus. Next base: position 46,612,987 of record CM073130.1, read on the forward strand.
AAGTTAAATATTTATTTTGCTCTTTATTGAGTGCATTTGGTAATGATATGAAAATCCGAAAACGGTATAACAATTATTACAGGAAATTAGCTAATGTTGAAAACGAAGAAACATGTGAGGTCTGAGGTCCCAGGGCTCACTTCTATTGCCCTAACCTCCCTCTCCACTAGTTGTTTCCCAGCAGAGGGAAAAAGAAACACAAAAACACGGCAGATAACCATCGGTGTCTCCGCTATCTTTCCTCAAAGAGGCTGAAGGCCCACATTGCCTATAATTGGATTTGATTTGGACTCCCAGCATCAGTTAGGGAGATTAAGGGCAAGCACAAAAATCCCTGCGATTCCTTTTCATCCAGATGACAAGCCAGGCCTAACGGATCCTGAAAGGAATATTTGTGATGGAAGCCTTCATCGCATCTCCTCGCACAGCAGGGAGTGACGGTCCTGAGGAACAATGAAGGTGTGTGATAAAATCATCGGTCATTACAGTCGTACTTAAGATTCTGTTTGTTCTCTACTTTCTAAACGGGGAAAGAAAGCAAAAGTGCCATTCTCTATCTGATTTAAAAAAAAAAAAGAAACAACAGCTCCATGTTGCCTGTGCCCAACAAAAGTAGTTAAAACTTCTGCACATACAGAAACAGGATCTAGCCAACAAAAGGCTCTGCGTCAAAATAATAGGAGACTTAACTTATTTTTCTTCCTCTGCATTGCCTATGGGGAAGAGGGAGGTTCTGTTCTGGCCTGATAAGTCATCTATTTAAATGGATCGTCATTCTCACAGGTATGTAAATAAATACAAAAAACATCCCATATTCCTCTCGCCTTTATATCCACTCTTTTGAACAACAGGCAATGCTTACAGTAGATTAAATATCAGCATCAATAGACTTCCCCACGCTCTGGTGTCGTATTCTCTCTACCCCATGCCAAAAGACTAATATTAGTATCTCCAGAAAATAATCTCTCTTTATTTTGCAAGTTCCCCGCTAAGGCATTCACATTTATCAGAGGATTTAAATGCGGATGAAATAGTATATAAGCTGGATCCCCTCAGGAGAGGTTCTCATTCTCTTGTATTCTTTCAGATGAGGAGAGGAAAAGAGAGGGAGCAACGCTGCACCTTGGCGGAGAAAAAGGGAGGAGGAGGATGCCGAGGAGGAGGAGGAATTAATTTTTCCCCTCTGGGAGAAACACATGCTGGATCTCGAGAGTTGGAGGGGAATCTTCCCATCTTGCTCTGATTGGCATTAAGAGGGTGGGGGGGCGGAAGGAACGAGAGGGAAAGAGATGCCACGGTTGTTACTAATGATTTATTGTCTGAAACGTGAACGGTGTTCTGTGGGTGCTCGTCGTTCAAAAACGTTCAGCGGATCCTCTTTTTTTTTTTCTTTTTTTCTGTGAGCTTCATTTTAGCTCCGATAAATATATTATCAGCGAGCCTAACGAAAAGATGCGCAAATATTTTCTTCTTCATATGGACATGACAGACGGGTTGCAAAGGATTAAAAAAAGTACCCACAGTCATGACCCCAAGGTCACATTTTGTCTAATCAACAACCAAAACCCAATCATGAAATGAGGAAAACAATCTAATAATACAGTGATTTAAAGTGACACAAATGTTGTCAGTCTATAAAATATTAGACTGATTCTGCAGCCGAGTAAATTAAATCAGCCACTAAAAATAAAAATTCATAACTGTCTTTTGGTGGTAATCTTTCACTTAAGATAAACAAATAAATGTGATTGGCCCAAAAGAAAAGAAATGTAAACATTATGTGTGTATATATATATATATATATATATATATATATATATATATATATATATATATATATAGTTAAAATTTTTGTCTTATCAGAAGACCAGGCCCAGATTTGTTATGATTCACACAGTGTAATAGTTATACATACATATATACTGTATATTCACACATCCCAGAAGTATTTGAATAAATATCTATATATCCACCTCACTCACATTTTTAGTAACTGGGCTTCTCTCTCTTTAGTAGAATTTGTCAAGTTAAGTAAAAGTAGGAATTCTCCTGGCACCAACCCTGCTTTTATAGTAAAGTAATGAGCAAGTCTTGGAAAGGTTACCTGTAATTTCAATTAAAGTAACTTAAGTTCTAAGAAAGTAACCTATACGTTTTTGGAATCTACCATTTAAGGTCTGTGCATTCTGGATGTCTAAACGCCACTTGAAATAACTCAAAGTTTGAGTGAGTATCTGAAGAGTGCCTAGAAAGTACTAGAAAGTGACATGTTAGAGTTTATGTCATAATACAGTCTGGTCCCTGAAAGTAACCTGTAAATACCAGGATGGCGAGCAGCTACTTCCCGGATAGAAACTGATAAGTTTTACTTAGGGAACCTGTAGGTGTCCAATGAGCTCAGGAAGAGCTCATAGTGACAAGTTGTCGGTTCTGGATAAAAGCCCAGTAAGTTCAGAGAAAGCCATCTTTGAGTCCCAAGGATCAACCTGTAAGGTCCAGGTTCAGATAAAAGGAAACTGGATAGTATCTCATAGGTTCCAGGAAAGTACAGTTTTGTGAACGTAACCTGGATATTCCACACATAAAAGCACTAAGTTCCAGGAAAGTACCCTTTATGTTTTGAGAAATACCCAGGGTTAGGGTTGGATAACCTGTAAGCTCTAGGAAAGCACAATGTATTTTATTAGAAAAGTAACAAAGATTAATGTTTCAGGAAATTATTATAGGTTATTCAGACTTTTAACGTCAGGCCGGAGCCACAGAACGCTGATGGCCAAAACCGAGCCGACACAGAGTCGATGTCTATCCCCAAGCAGTGACTCTGATGAACACTTTACTGTCAGGGTAGCCAGGTAATAACTCTCCTGAACATACTACCACTGTCATCACCTTTTTACCTGGATAATGTCTTTTCTCTTCAATTCAATTCAATTCAATTTTATTTATATAGCGCCAATTCATGAAACATGTCATCTCAAGGCACTTTACAAAGTTAACTTCCATCATATTATACAGATTGGGTCAGATTATACAGATTGGTCAAAAATGTTCCTATATAAGGAAACCAGTTGATTGCATCAAAGTCCCGACAAGCAGCATTCACTCCTGGAGAAGCGTAGAGCCACAGGGAGAGTCGTATGCATTGTACATGGCTTTGCTGCAATCCCTCATACTGAGCAAGCATAAAGCGACAGTGGAAAGAAAAAAACCCCGTTAGCGGGAAAGAAAAACCTCCAGCAGAACCGGGCTCAGTATGAATGGTCATCTGCCTCGACCGACTGGGGGTTACAGAAGACAGAGCAGAGACACAACAAGACAGACAAACAAGCACAGAAGCACACATTGATCTAGTAATCTGTTCTACATTAGATGGTAATAGTCGGTGATCTGTCCTCCCTGGATGATTTCACAGTCAACAGAACGTCAGACCAGGTGTACCTACTATGAAGAAAAAAGAGAGAGAACAAAAAGTTAAAAGCTGAAATGACAACAGTCATTTCAATGCAATGCAATGCAAAACTGGAGTTCAAAATTGCAGTTGCTGTTCTGCTTACGGTTACTTGTCTTTTTTTTTTTGTTGGGGCCGAAGTCAAATTCCTTGTCTGTACCCACAAAGTTGGAGAGTAAAGTTGATTGTAATTCTGATTCTGATTTCACTTTAGCAAAATTGCAAAACTACAAATTTTTCAGCAGAACGTAGAAATAAAAACAAAAAGTAAAAACTAAATTTGCAGATTAATACTTTATGATCTGATCTTGCACAGCACTTTATTAAGTATAAGATTTTAGACTGTCTGGGGAATCCGCTTTCATTTACACGAACATGAGGGACGCAGGTTTATGGATGACAGGCAGAGAAAAGGTATAAAAGAGTTGTACCCACTGTTCTATACGTTTACACAACCGGCACACAAATAAGGCAATTAATGACTAGACGTCTTGCCAGACACTGTCCTCTGTGTGATGACGGGAAGACAGAAGGCTGCCGAGCTGCACACAGATCAGCCCGTATTGACTCAATCTATTGACAAATGAATTTGGGGGCAAAGTCCTTCTGCGAATTGTTGATTTAGGTGTCACAGTTCAGTCCCGTTAGTGCCAACACTCACAGCACATATCTCTGTCTTGATCTGACAGCAAGCTGTGAGTTCAAATATTCCTTTATTAAAGTACAATATATCAGGATTCTAACATAATGCAGCATGTTTCCACAGCTGTTTGTTGTAGGAGAACCGTAAACTGCCTGCAAACACCAAGCATGTTACAGAGAGCCATTAAAAATTCGGATATAATGGCTGTGAACTCGAAATGGAAATGAATGCAACACAAAGTTTGCTTTCTGCAATATTATAGTTAAGCGACTACATTAAAAAGCAATTAAAACTAACTATTGCATTACAAGGAAATGAATTAACTTTCAACACATTGAAATGCATGTTTTCTCCAGAAGCATGGTGTAAATGAAACTCTTCATTAAGGATTGAAAAATAATAAAGAAAATTGGTTCCTACTATGAGCTTTTTATGCATTCATTATTAGCTATATTTGTTTTAATGAGCTGTCGGAGATGAAGTAAAGAAAAAAATATATAAACAGCCTGACTTAGGCTTTAATTCTGTGATAACTTGATCAAATTTGTAAATCATAATGGTGTGTGTGTGTGTGTGTGTGTGTGGGGGGGGGGGGGGGGGGGGGTGTTGTGTGTAGCTAATGAAATCTTCAACAGCCAATTCTATTCCTCCAACTTCTCCACTTTATACAAAGATGCAGCAGGTGTTGCCTCCCAAGCAGAAATTTGGGTAAATATTGATCCTGTAAATATGTGTGCTGTTCACACCATCCCTCCAAGCTTTTTTTTTTTTTTGTTTTGTTTTGTTTTGTTCTGCACAATCGCACAATCGCAGACTCCCGACAGCCAGAGCGAAAGCTAGTTAGGCGAGGTATCATCTTCAGTCCGCAGTGAGCCCACTGCTGTCTTCCACAAGGCCACTGTGGGAAGGGTACAACTGTTGCGAGTGGGTGGCACATCTGTTCCATGAGACAGGCGAGCCCCCCTCCCCGGGGGTCATCACGCGCCTTGGCTAGCGTTTCACGTGCATCACTAATAACTGCTCTGGTACCTCCGCTTAGCTGGAGACAAAGGCCCTTGACGGGTGCCACTCGCCTTCAGATCTGGGCCTCAACATTTCTAATAGAAAGAGCATTAAGCATCATGTTTACCTTATTCTTCTGCTTCCATCCATCTGGCGCAACGTTCACATTTAACAGGTAAGTACATTTGAGATATACAAGGCTGACATGGAATACATTTGCAGCAAGTGGAGCAGGTTCCCGATTGAAGCACCATATGCACGGTGCCGCTGTATGTTTGAGCTGCCAGGTTTCTGAGTTGCAGGAGGGGAAAATATGCAAAGAAACAATGAAGACAATTCACAGACTTAAAACTTCATCCCTATCTCTTGAAAAGTTTGCAGAAACAATGCTTAAAATCAGGGCCGCAAAGCATCTTTTTTTTTTTTTTTTAAGTCAGGGCTCCCTCCCACAATAGTCGGTGATATGTGTGCCCCCGCACCAGGCTGAAAAGTGTAAACCCAAGCTAGGAGGAAGAAGAACAGAGCGGGGGATATAATGTGCGTTTTAAATCCCTGTGAGGCAATTGAGGATGGCTGAGAGATGCAAAGACTCAGGTGAGTTAGAGCTGGACAGTTTGTGTCCACGGAGCTGGTTCACCGGAGAAAAAAAAAAAAAAAAGTGATGGCTCAAGTAGCAGAGGGCGAGCAGAGAGCATGAAGGATGAAAGATGGAGCCTAATCCTCCACATGTGGTGTCTTCCCTCCCCACCCCCTGTTTTTAAAGGCAAAGCCAACTGGAGCCATTCTTTGGACTGCAGGCCAGGGGCTCCAGGAAAGCACTGCCTCTAGCCAAAGCACATAGTGTGAAATGAGAAGCTAAAGCTTGAATGTGCTTTTGTTTATCAGAAAACTGCACTCTAAGTGGGATTGGCAGTGGAAGGGCCCAAACTCCATAAGTCATATAGACTGGCTCAGGCCGAAGTGGGAATGGCACGCTGAGGCTTCAGGCTTGAAAAGGCAGCTCGTCAGTTAGCCACTTGGCAGCGTCTGTTCCTTCATAGCTCTGCTCCCATAATCTCAGCTGCAGCACAAAGGCCAGTATCTAAGAGGTCAATCTAAAGTAAGGAAATTTGGTCACGAGCTGTGAAAATAGATTCGAGGAAGCATTTCTTCTCCACAGGTCTGGTCTGAGCATTGGAATGGGAACCTAAGACATGAAACCTAAGCTGAGAAAATTGGGGACGGAGATTTCTGAGAGACAGAGGACAGAAAAACGAAGCCAAAAACCGATCAGTTATAGAGATGGATTGTGTGAGGAGAGCCGTGACCATGAGGCTGATGGCTTCAGAGTGGCTCAAAGTAAGCAGAAAGTTATGAAGGAGCTTAACACAGTTCTGAGGGAACTCTGACTTCTGCTAATTAAGTCCTAAGTCCACAGGAGCCTTTAATTCTTCTTTCCCTGAATAAATAATTACTAACCCCAAAAAATGTATCAAAGAGAGAAACATTCATTGTTTAAATTATTTAAATGTACCTACAGAAATATCAGACAATAAGGAATTATTTAGAATATATTTCTGCACTTCCAGTTTGATACACGTATACTAACCTTGTTATTTCTCTTCGTGGCCCTTACCTGTGAAGAAGCCTTCCCGAAGACCTGAGAGCAGAATACATCATTGATGTTTTTAAACCTAAATATTTAGTTTTTTACATTTGTTTTTGGTTTTAGCTTTTAGAAGACCATTCCTCAGGTAATTCAGTTAAAAATAATTCACCTTTTTGGATATTGTCCCCAAAAGTAACTTTGCCATTAAACCTAATTCTGAGTTTGACACATCAAATGTTTGTTTAGGAGAAGCATAAACAAGCATTTGAGTTAGCCTGTTTCTTTCTGTTTCCTTAGTTCATGATTGAACTCGTCAACGGGTTTTTGTTTGTTTATTTGGGGAGTGGAGGGATAGTTTTTCAGATATATACTAATGATTTTGTTCCCTACAATATTCAATAAAAATGTGTTTTATTCCTTCACTCAAAGAAGTAAGGGTGCTGTCTGGTAATGTTGATCTCTCTTTTGGTTCATGAAGCCTGGATTTTCCTTAGTTTTTAATTCATGATGGCCAAGAAATCTGTACATTCATGCATCTTCATAGGACTTTCTTTCCTTGGGTCATGAAACATGTATTGTTGTATACTTTTTGTTTTGTTTGGTTAAAGTAAAGAAATTGAAGCAATGTATTTACGGTGCTAATAACAAGGTTAACGTTTTCTTAAAGTAAATGTTCTTGTTTAGCAGCTCCACAGCAAATACTGTTCCAAAACAACATAATAGAGAACAGAGAAAACTGAACGTCTTGAAAAAATATGACCGAAACAGAATATTAAACTATTTAAACTTTACATGGAGAAAGTACTTTCACATTTCCTACAAGTAAACAACAAAATATATTCAATCGCTAAAAAGGTTAATTTTGCATGACATATCCCCTTAAAACACAACCCAATAATAAAACAAAAGACAGAGATAAACAATTAAAAACATTGAGCTTGCATAATAAAATTAGACTAATCATAATCACACACAGAAAATGTTTTCAGTTTAGTTTAAGTTTAATTAATTTAGTGAAGTAAGGCATTTTGTTAACAAAAATCTCTGGTACCACAGCTGTTAATTTGTCACTTCGAACAAGCTCTTTTTGCCAGTAGGACCACATTACTACTTCTATAACATTTCAAATGGCTAAAGACTCCAGAAAGAGGGATATTTAAGTATTACTCACTGGCCAACCTCTCAAAGATTGCCCACGGTCCTGGGTCTTCATCTGTCCCCCTTTCACCTCACAACCCACAGGTTTTCTACAGGACTTGGGAGTGTGCGTTCTTATATCCACATAAGAAGTTTAACTGTCCATCAGATGAATGGTTTCTGTGTTGACATGTTAACGTCCCATATGCTTCGGATACTTTCCATGTACTCTTAATATTTTACACCAGCCCACTTCAAGTGTTCGTTGCTGTAAAGCTGAGTCTGATTCTCACCTGATCAAAGCAGATGGTTCGATATAAAGTTTAGCTAATTCTACAGCTTTACCTTTGTACTGGAAGGAAAGGAAAAGCTTTTTACCAAACATCTAATGGTTGCTATGGAAAATTGGTGAAATTTACGTTAATTAAAAAAAAAGTAAAAAACAAGGCAACTGGACTTGTTATCCGTAGTAGAAGACATTTCGCTTCCTCTCCAGGAAGCTTTCTCAATTCAAAAAGTCTGGAGTAATGTGGAGTAACCAGCTTTATACCAATGCCAAACAAAGGCCTTGTAATGGCTTAGATAACATGCAAATTCAACCGAAACAGGTCCACCCCTTAGTAATGGGCGGTCGTTAAAGCCATTAAGCCAGCAGATTGGACCGAAACTGGTCCACTCCTCTGTAACGAGGAGTCGTTAGGGTTGTTATTGGCCTGGCTTAAAGGAACAATGTTTTGATCACCCGAATGAGGGTGAGAGTTAAGGTGAAGATTGGCCGGAATTAATCATATACCTCAACATTGAAGTATATTGGAAACCCACACACACAGACCAATATCTTCTTTTTGACTCACACCACCCACTGGAGCACAAACTTTCGGTCATCAGAACCTTACAACACTGGGCCGAGCATGTCCCAACTAAAACAGAAGGGAAAGAGGAAAGAACAGAAACACATCAGAGATGCTCTCCAAACCTGTGGGTACCCTAACTGGGCTTTTGTCAAATCAGCAAGAAAATCCAAAAGACCCGCTGCAGAACATAATGGTGAGAAGAATAAACGCAAAAACATCGTCATCCCATATGTTGCTGGAGTCTCTGAAAAACTCAAGAGGATTTTCTCCAAACACAAAATCCCAGTACATTTCAAACCAAACAGAACCCTCAGACAGAGGCTGGTGCATCCCAAGGACAAAACCCCCAAACCTAAGATGAGCGGAGTGGTGTATGCAGTTCAGTGCAGTGAGGAATGTTCTGATCTTTATATTGGAGAAACCAAACAACCTCTCCACAGACACATGGCTCAACACAGGAGAGCTAACTCCTCAGGACAAGACTCTGCTGTCCACCTACACCTTAAGGACAAAGGACACTCTTTTGAGGACCAAAATGTTCACATTTTGGACAAAGAAGACAGATGATTTGAAAGGGGTGTGAAGGAAGCCATCTACGTTAAGAGAGAAAAACCAACCTTAAACAGAGGAGGAGGCCTTAGGTTCCAACTCTCAAAAACGTACAATACAGCTATAGAATTAATTCCGGCCAATCTTCACTTTAACTCTCACCCTCATTCGGGTGATCAAAACAACCCTAACGACTCCTCGTTACAGAGGAGTGGACCAGTTTCGGTCCAATCTGCTGTCTTAATGGCTTTAACGACCGCCCATTACTAAGGGGTGGACCTGTTTCGGTTGAATTTGCATGTTATCTAAGCCATTACAAGGCCTTTGTTTGGCATTGGTATAAAGCTGGTTACTCCACATTACTCCAGACTTTTTGAATTGAGAAAGCTTCCTGGAGAGGAAGCGAAACGTCTTCTACTACGGATAACAAGTCCAGTTGCCTTGTTTTATACTTTTTTTGGAATGACCATGACCTTGATGACTGAAAATCTTCACCAGAAAATTTACGTTAACCAGTTAACTAACCGGGAAGAAGCAATCACACATTTACAGGTAGAAAATACAAACTCTATGAAAAAAGGAGCCAATGTCAGGTTTCAAACTCAGGATCTTGTCCCTGCAAGGCAACAGTGCTAACAATTACACCACCATGCAGCCAGCTGTACAGAAACGTAAATGCTATATCATAATAGTTCATTTATCATGTAAAACCAAAGTTGCACAAAGTATAAAGTTGCAATCGCCATCACTAAATCACTGTTTGCAATATTTCTGTCACAAAGAAAGGCTTGAATAACATTTTTGGTAAGGTATAATATTCCTTTTAGAAACTGCATTTCAATAATATATTTGGCATCTCTGAAGCACTTTTACTTTCCTTTATGCCAACAACTAATATGGATCTTAGCAAGGACCGCGGAACCGGTAGGGCCGGTAGGGCCGCGGCCCTACCTACTTTTGACGATCAAGTCCTCCCCGCTTTTATCTCTCCCCCTCCCCCCCCGCTCGGCCGCGTTTGTCTCTTCCCCCCCCCCCCCGCTCGGCCGCGTTTGTCCCCCCCCCCGGGTTTTTCGCGCATGCGCCCGACCAATTTGAAATGCGTTCCGCGGTCCATGGATCTTAGTTCCCATCAGAAAGCTCAGGGTGAGTAGTGGGAACAATATGATGATGGAAAAGAAAGAAAGCTGAGAGAGAATGTAGACAAATCATGATTAATGTCATTATAGCACTGGGTCGACAGTGGAGCAGGAGCTAGGAGTTTGACCTGTGACCGCAGGTTTGAAACTCCGCTCTGACCGCCTCAGTCATGTGTCCTTGGGCAAGACACCTTCTTTGCCTGCGGGAGTTAGGGAGTTTGTCCTGCCTTCAGCTCACCTGCATTGTTGGATCTGATGTCTCATCTTCATCTTGAAAAAAGCCCAAAGATTCTCTTTCATCAGGGGAGTTTGCTGGTCATTCAAGAATAGGTTCACCACGGCCACTGAACCAGCATTTGGTACCTTTGGCAGTGTGGGCAGGTGCCCAGTCCTGCTGGAAAATAAAATCAGCATCTACATGCAGCAGAGGGAAACATGGAGTACTCTAGAATGTCCTGGTAGATGGCTGCATTGACTGTGGACTTCAGAAAACACAGTGGACCAAAACCAGCAGACGACATGGTGCCCCAAACCATCACTGACTGTCTGAACTTCACACTAGACTTAAAGAAACATGTGTTCTGTGTCTCTTCACTCCTCCTCCAGACCCTGGGACCTTGATTTTCAAAAGAAATGCAGAATTTACTTTCATCTGAAAACAGCTCATAGGACCACTGAGCACCGGTCCGGTACCTCTTCACCCAGGTAAGACGCTACTGACATCGTCAGGAGTGGTTAGACACGAGGAAAGTGATGCCTATGACCCATGTCTAGTATTAATCTGTGTGTGGTGGCTTTTGATGCAGCCTCAGTCCACTCCTTATGAAGAGGTTATCCCTGTTGCTGGTGCACCTTTTCCTGTCAGCAGTCTTCCCCATGATTGTGTCACCTACTGACCCAGAGTGAGAGACCCTTTAATTGCTAAGGAAACCTTTTGGGGGGGGGGGGGGGGGGGGGTTGAGGTAATAAGCTGATTAGTGTTTCCCATGAGTTTCAAATAATGATATTTTTCACAGTGTTTTTTTTTATCATGTCTGATAATAAAAAAGTAAGGTATAGTATTTATTTTAGACACTGCATTTCAATAATATATTTGGCATCAAACTTAAAAGAAACAAAGGCTTGAAATAAATAACTATGTGTGTAATGATCCTATTTACAATATGAGTTTCACTTTCTAAGATGACTGACAAGAAATATTCCACTTTTATGCAATGTTCAAATAGAAGTGTAAAGTACTTTGGGGTCTTCAGTACTTTAAAAGGTGATTCACCAATTTGGCAATTTTACACTTTTCTAATTTTGTGGAGACTTATATAAAAGGTATGCTGCTTTAAGTCTTCACTAGAACACCAATTCTTACATCTGTAGCTGAAAACAGTTACTAGTGTAGTTCCTAACCAGTGGTTAATGGTTGCAGACAGGGCAGGAATATTCAAAACTTCCATGTTGTCATATAATCTGTTGATAAAATGCACTCACTAGCTTTACAACCATGCTGCACACATAAGCAGCAGAGCGTTTACTTCACTGCAGAAACCCTGCTGTACTCCCTCGCTGAGAAGGCTGAACCACTTTTAGTCACTCGAGGACAGACACAAAGAGCAGGCGCTTTTCAAAGGGCTCATTGTGGAGCCTGGTGAAATTATTCAATTAGTGAATTTAGCACCTGATCTGGTTAGTCAGTAGCCCCGAGGACGTTACAGCTGCATTAGAGGGAGGGAGAGAGTTGGAGACATAAAAGATGCCGGGCCAGACGGTGTAATATTCATTACCTTCCACTCCCCCCTGTTTTATGACATCAACATTACCCACTACACTATAAAATATTGCTTCTAATAACAGACGCAGCTCTTCATGGTTTGGGACATGAACTTAACTTTTTGGCAGAAATACATCTTTTAAAACTGACAGTATATTTCATGTTTATTCATGCATCCCACCTTCTCAAAGATACTGAGCATTGATTCTGGTTAGTTGCTCAACAAACACTGTGAAGAAACACATTATATGCATGTCTTTAAAACCTGTTATTTGACACTTTAGAAAGCTACTGTGGTTTTTCAGCCATGGAAGTTAATTAAAAATCTGAAATATTTTCCAGACTGGCGGGATTTTCTCAACATGTCCCATGTTTCACGTGCTTGTTGTTGTGGATTACACAAAAACTTACTTCTGTGGACTAAGATGATCTAATAAAAATGTGTTGATAGTGGAAATATATTTCTTAAAATAGCATGGCACAGAGCTGCATTATGTCAAATGTATTGTTATTGCAATATCAGTATTGTGTCTTCCTGTTCTGTATGCCAGTATGCCCCCCCTTCTCTCTCTCACACACACACACACACAGCTAAAAAAATAAAGGGGACACTAAAACAACATCCTAGATCTGAATGAATGAAATATTCTTATTAAATACTTTGTTCTTTACATAGCTGAATGTGCTGATAACAAAATCACAGAAAAACTATCAATGGAAATCAAATGTATTAACCCATGGAGGTCAGGATTTGAAGCCACACTCAAAATTAAAGTGGAAAACACACTACAGGCGGATCGGCAGCATCAAGTGACCAAAACATCAGCCAGAAAGCAGAGGAACTGAGAAGTGGTCTGTGGTCACCACCTGCAGAACTACTCCTTTATTGGGGTTACTTGCTAATTGCCTCTAGTTTCCACCTGTTGTCTGTTCCATTTGCACAACAGCAGGTGAAACTGATTGTGAGTCAGTGTTGCTTCTTAAGTGGACAGTTTGATTTCACAGAAGTGTGATTGACTCAGAGTTATATTGTGTTATTTAAGTGTTTCCTTTATTTTTTTAGCAGTATATATATATATATATATATATATATATATATATATATATATATATATATATATATACACTCTGGTTGCATACAACATACATACATGTTGCTTTGCTAAAGTCCCTGAGAAACTCTGCTGTCATGCATTCATCCATATATTGTCTTCTGCTTAGCTGACATTGGATGATGAGGGTAACAGGGCCAGAAGAAAAATCCACACATCCATCTTCTAAGCAAACTCTCTTGGTCAGTGGTCTCCAAACGTTATGCCACGTGGGCCAAAGCTGGCAAGTTGAAAAAATTAAGGGGCCGTTATTAAAAAAAAAATCCAATTGAAAGAATCAAAAAAATCAAACTGACCTTTTTATCATGAATTATTTTCTTTTTGCTTAATCAGAAAAAAATTAAACATGCATTGTTTCAATGATACAAAGTAGAAAAGAAAAAGGCATTGTAGCTCCTAAAGAAAAAAAAGGTTTCAGACATTTGCTTTAAAAAAAAAAATGGGATGTATGTTGGTCTGTGTACTATGATATTAAAATGAAAGCAAAAAAAAAAAACTAAACAAAAAACTTAACTTATAAAAGTAAATGCTTTCTACAGAACCCAACCTTTTACAAAATAAAGATACAAACTTCTCATTGAAAATGTCATCCTAAAAAATGCAAAAGTGCTCATCTGCATCAGCTTATGGCCACATAAGTTTATTTCAAAGACTGCAAATGCCCCTGGAGCCACGCTTTGGACAATTCTGCTTAAGCTGATTCTGGGTCCATCCCTGGATCTCCTTTTATGCACATGATCAAAATGTAGACGCGTGCACTGTTACAAAACATTCAAAATAGATAACAGATTTTTTTTCCTGATATACAAGAGGAAGAGACCCTGCTGTCCAGTTTTATCTTACATTGTTGTCATTCATTAATGTATTGTAAATTTCCTGGAGCCTTAAGTAGCCTTTCCTTTTTGTGATCAATCATTAATTACTTATAATAAGACCAGAGTCGACCTCCCACTGTTGCCAGAAAGAGCAGCCAGCTTTAAGCAGCACTGCCAGTGGCAGTTTTCGATGTGAGCAATATGAGCAGTTGCCCTGGGCGGCATCAAAAATACATCAAAATAGAGTTTAATATATATATTTTATGCCCTAAATTAGTTTGGTATTGCCTATTTGTAAGTGCACTCCGCCGGGAGTTAACGCCCCCCTGTGTTAAGTTTACCTGCTAAAGTCTAACTTTTTGTTAAAGCCAGATGCACCAGTTGTCATGACTCCATAGAAAATACAGTTTCCTTTGTAGAAGCGTTTTACGTCTCTGTGCTTCATTTAGAAACATCTCACTGATACTGAAAATAGATAAATTTGAGTCTTCTTCATACAATAACAAAGTATGAACCAATAGATGTGTGCGTGTGTAAAAATCCCAGACTAGTCTGTCTGGCACTAACAAACATGCAGCCTAAATCCCAGTTTATCCCCATTCTTATGCTCGGTTTGAACTTCAGCAAGCCGTCTTCACCCCATATATAACAGCGAAGCTGCAATTAGTTGCTGCCTTGCAATTGGCAGATACACTATTTGTGTTAAGAAGCCATTTAATGTAAAGAGGGCAGAGAGGGTGAGTGCTAAAATTTCTCGGTGGAAGCCACATTGTACTGACTACCATTAAATCTTTAACTACACAAACAAAATCTGGTCATAATTGGAATGAATCTTTAATAATAGAGAGCTGTACACACCCAAAGTGACCATAGTGCTGTACAGGTTCATGGAATAAAAGAAATAAAAATATATCATGAGTATTAAAATACAACATCAACAATACAATTAACAGAAGACCACTTAAAAGCAATGAAACCGATGAGAAAAATATAAAATAAAGCTGGCATTCAGAACAAAACAGAGGTAGGTACATCCTTATCTAACATGTAACCTACAGGTTTATGAATCATGTTATCATTCTCAACTTATTCACTTGCAGTGGTTATGTTGTTATTATTGTATACGATTGCTTAAGAAAATATGATTATTGTACATTTATATGAGGAGGAATTCGTCAGATTCTGTGATTGGATTATCCTCTAAGGCTTTAAAATTTCATCCCTATAGAAGTCCCCTTTGAGGTTGTTGAGGGAGCTTTATATTCATAACAAATCAAAAGTGTTGTAACCCCAGCAGCCATCTGGATCACAGAACTTCAAGTTTCAGCCTTCGGAGAAAGATTGCTTTGAAAAAAATTGAGAAATCCGAGCATTTATGGAAACAGATGGCTCACAAGGTCAGAGGTGCTCAACACACAGAGATTCTTAAAGAGATGAACATACATTACAGTAACATGGCATGTCTTCTGTTTCAGTCTTCGAGCGCTGTGATCATTTTCTCCAAATGAATCTAATAAGTTATTTTTCCTGATATGTATGGACGATTTCTTGATCACTATAATTAGGACAACTCTAATGAGCCAATTATAGACAGCTGATGAAAGCAGTTGATGAGTTGTTCGCCCACACACACACAAAAAGAGGGAATATCTGAAAAATGGCAGCGATAAATGTACGTTTGAACTGACCCAAGTAATTAAAGGCCATTTAAATACTTACTTCCAAAGCTGCTACATTAAACATTAATCATGCAGGTGGTGGCCAAACATTCCCCAGAAGTTGTAGGCAAACTTTAGAAAGGAAAAAAAAAACACACTTCTGTATTAAAACAGAAATGTAATTTCAGAGCTGGAGAAATAGCACATTCAGCAGCCTGTGGTTTCACGTTGAGTATTTTCTTCATCTGTGGCTGCATACAGAGCCACAAAGCTGTAATCCACTCGGAAATGCAGGCACCGAGACAGGAGCTCCGGTAAAACTGTTTAGGCTTGGATACCTAATTTAGACTTACAGCACTGCAGCAAACACTGATACTGCCCAGAGCAGATAGAGAACTGGGGAAGTTATTATCAAACATCCGTCTGCGGCCCAACTGGACATCATAAGAATAAACAAAACAGAAGCATTACAAAGTTTTTTTTTGTTTTTTTGTTTTCTTTTACAAAACAAATCATTTTAACTGTATTGCAGATTTACAGAGGGAATTGTAGAAATGATCAGAATCTCAATCTGAATCAGTTTTAATCGACAAGTTGCTTCATACAACAATAAAATTGACTTTGGTCCTGCCTTCCTCTCAATGACAATGGAAAAAAGGTAAATAGAAATAACTTTCTCATAAATATGCGTTTATACATTTTCAACTAAAGAAGAAGACAAGGTTGGATTGGTGCACAGAAGCATGCCGTGGATCTGGGTACTCTGACTGTTCATCAGTAACAGTCTGGGGGAAGAAGCTGTCTCTGTGGTGGCTGGTTTTAGCAAACAGCGCTCTGTAGCACCGACCCGAAGGTAAAAGTATAAACAGTTTGTGTGCGGGATGTGTAGAGCCTCTTAGATTTTTGTTTTTCTAAACCTTTTCCTGATATAACAATATAATTATGTTTATTTGTCATTGCAACATAAGTTCCAATGAAATTTGTCCCATGAAAAGATTCAGATGTATAAATCCGAGCATGGACGTGTTACAGCACACTTAGCCTTGATAAACTCGGATTTGCAGGAGATTTTGCTCAACAGCACTTGTGTCGTGGGCCGCCCTGATCCCACCCCTAAATACAAATGCAAATCAGTATAAATACCTGGAAGGCACCCACAATGTGCCCAAATAACGACGGGAACAGCGCTGTCAGGCAGTCACAGAGACACCTCCAGGGATATTTGTAGTGAACTACAGCAAACCAACAGCTTCTTGGCATCAGCGACTCAGTAAAGTAAATCTGCAATGTCGATGAATTGTCGATGAAACGCCGCTGTCCAGCTGCTGCATTGAGCTCTATTTTAGCTTTATGCTGATCATCGTAATGTACACGAAATCTTTATAGTGATGTGAATATGCCTCCCATACTGCGATTAGGAAGTCTGTCACTACACACACGTTGTGAAGTACCTTAAATCTTTAAAGGTGCTTAGCCACGTTATTTGACTTTTATTTACATTTATACGCCAAAAGCTCAGTTTGGTTGCATACAAAGTTTTTGTAAAATATTGTCATGTCCTGCTGGGCTATTAGTTGTCATTTGGCGTCTTATGCTTTGTTTTTGATCAATTTTTTAGTAATTAATGCCTTTTTTGTTTATTTATAATATAAACGGAAGTACGACACCGCACATCCGCAGCAGGGGTTAAAACAAGGAAGCGGCTAACGGCTATTAGCATCTCCCAGTAAAACAATGAAGAATGGTCCAAGATCCAGTGAAAAAAATGCAAAAAAATATATGATTCCAAGAGGGAAAAGACTGGAATAGCGCTTGGAATACAGCATGAACGTTGGTGCTTACTGAACGGACGCTAAAGTCACCGATCGCTCAGATGTGACCGCAGAGTTGATTGACGTGAGTTAGGCTACGTTTACACTGCAGGCCATGATGCTCAATTCCGTTTTTTTTTGTGAAATCGGATTTTTTTGCGTGTCCGTTCACCTTTCCAAATATATGCGACTTGTATGTGATCTCCTGTGTGAACTGCATTCATACGCCTAAGTGTCCCGCATGCGCAGTAGAGGACGCGATGACGTCATACGTAGCAAGCGTGCTCAGTGTTTGCTGAAGTAAACAGGGATCGTAATGCTGCAGCGTATCTTGCGTTCTTTACGTTATTCTCCAACCGGAGCCAGCACATTACCAACGCAATCTTTTTAAGAAGATCGAAAAGAAAGAGAGCCAAATTTTAGTGATGTGTGCGGCTTTACTGATACGGAGCTCATTCATAATTTTCGAATGACAAAGGCAACCTTTATGTGCGTCTGAACGGATCTCTTTAGCGCTCTCACGTAAAAACACACATCTTCGGCGGCCATAGCAGCAAGTAAACGCGTTGCCATGGCGCTGTATTGACTTGAAGCAGGTGGTTCTTACCGCACAATAGCCAACCTCTTTTTTTTTTTTTTTAGCCAACCTCTTTGGCATAGCCAGGTCCACCGTTAGTGATGTTTGTCAAGTATCAATGACGTGTAGGTCGGATGAATGCGACCTTGGGTCACTTTAGGCTGCAGTGTGAACGTAGCCTAAATGTTCTGATATGAGGCTCTTAAAGTTGCTGTAGATCAGTTTATTCAATTAATGACGGTTGGTCTTCGATCACGCCGAGCTGCCACTTTATTTCAAAGTGCAGGCATTGCAGAGGGTCAGGCTCAGTCCGGCATTATTCACAAGTGATTTATTAATTAAGCAAACTGCTGTTTTGATAGTTCTGAGATACTGTCGCTAGATGGCGCCACACCTATTTATATCTGCACATCGCGCCCATTGTGGGGCTATTTTTTTGCCTCAAAAAGGACCATCAAAACACTATCAGGATCAAACGGTTTTTGGTCTTTTTGTTAAAGCATATAATGTGGCTATATACCTTTAAGATGAATCAGGATGTAACATTAAAAATATGATGTAAAATATAATGTACCTCAAAGTCAGCCATCGCACACGGAGCATACTCTTATTTTGTTCCTAAAACAACTATAATAATGAGAATAATTAGAATTATTATGATAGTATAGCGGAATCCTGGGTTAAGCAGGATAATGGAAATATGAGTGCAGTCTTAGCTTTAATTACATTTGGAGATCGGTTCCTTGCTGCAAATGAGAGCTGCGGTTTAGAGGACTTTTATGTATCTGAACAACATGAATGAGGCCGTCCCATGGGACAGGCTTGGGTCGGCACAGAGATGACCTGGGATGACCTGTCAGTCTGCTCCCTCTCTGGCAAAGACTGCAGCGGAGTTAGAACCTGAAAAGGCTCCGTCGGCACACGGTTCCTCCTGGTTTCCCACTGTAACCCTGAGGCCAGTTAAAAATAATTGTCCTGGGTAATCTAAACCAGTTAATATGCCACTCATCATTCGGTGCCAGCAGTTTGTTAGGATCTCTGAAAACGAGCTCCCTCGACATTCTTCCATTGGTGATGTCCTCCAGCCGTGTCAACGCTGCCATCCTTCCACAATTTTGCCCAACTTTATGCAACTATGGACTATTATGGACATGTGTAATTGTCTTCAATTTAGGATTGATCACACCTGACTTATTAGGAATTGATCTGCTGATCCGACTCTGTTTTTTTCAGTGACAATGAAATTGTCTCTTAAATGATTTACATCCGTTACATATACATGGGCATCGGTCCACAAACCGACGTGCATTTCAGAATCAGAATATTTTATTTGTCACCGTGCGTTACTGCGACAAAATTTCTCTTTGGCTACTCCGGTTCACATTGCAGTTCACATTACACATAATGAAGGAAAAAACAACTGACAAACAAACAGGCTTTGAACAAGGGTTAATTTTTTTTTGCGTTCCAGAAAGTCACAGATATAGACAATGAGGTAGTAGGGTGCTTATTGAACAGTGATGATTGAGGCTTCATTTACAGAAATGTGCATTTAGATATTCAGAGGTGATAGTGTGCAGGTAGGCAGTAACATTAAGGTGATTGTAACGTATGACGGGCGGTCATTAGTGGGGTGATTTAAAAGCACTGGACTGCAGCCTCCCATCAGGGGGCGATTGCCCTCACAGCTCTTGGGAAGAAGCTGTTTTTAAGTTTGTTTACATCTACGTTTGACGAAAACAAAGGAATATTTACAGTTTATTGTCATGATTTGGGTTTTTCTTGATGTTTTCCGACTGTTTAGCTGATCTTTCTCCCCTCCATACTCCACCCTTCCCAGTCAGCAGCAGGTGAAACTGATAAATGTGAGATGAATGCTGCTAATTAGGCCAATTAATTCCACCTGATACTCCACCTATTTGTACCTGCCTCACTGACCACTCCCTGCCTTAACGTCTCTTCTCATCTCGCTGCCCGCATTGCGTTTTCTTTAGTGTTTGTGTCGCTCAGCCGGCTGATTCTGTGGACCTATACTCACTCTGCCCTCCATAGTTGGTTTCACTAGTGCCTGTGTGCGGCGCCTGGTTCAGGTTCCTCCTGAGGGGATTCTGTGTCTCCCTCTGCCTTCGCTGGGGACTGATCAGCTGCATCTGGTCAAGTCTGTGTCTGCCTGCATCGTCTGGTCATCTGTATGTTCATGTCACAATCACCCGGTCGAGCCTGACTCTGCTGTCTGCAACCATTCCTGCCGTCTTCTTCTATTCTATAATAAACTTTTTTAAATGCAAACATTGTCTGGATAGAATATCGTGTTCTCAGAGCCCCCCCTGCATTACTGTTTATCTGATTGAGGTTGTTTCCATCGTTTTTTGAGGCGTTACATTGTTGTGTGAGTCTAAATGTCATTCTATTTATTTGTACAAATTTAAAATATAAAAGCTGAAACTTATTAAAAACAACATCGTGCTCAATGCTTCTTGAACTAAATGCAACTGAATTGAATTATATTTCAGTGTATTTGGGTGAGTTTTGGTATTTTGTGGTTTGTTATCGACGACTGAAAAAGTTTGCATTGCTGCTGCACATTTTTATGGCAGGTCAAACTTTTGCATGGATTACTGCGCACTTTCAGGCAACGTTCCTGTTTCTATATGCTGAGTTGTGCGTTAAACACTGCATGAATGCATGATTTGTACGTGAGGCCCTTGATCTCAGGTTTTGACCTCGACCTGTTTCATAGATTTTCCCTGCCTTACCAATCCCCTGTCAGATATCTGCCCTGCCTTCTGTTTCCTGGACAATGACCTAGACTGTTTTCTCGACCACAAACCTCCACAAGCCCTACGAATCTTTCTGCCTGTCTGTGCATTGCCCATGTATGACCCTCCTTTGTCCATCGGAGCTGTTTCCAGCCTCTGCCCGTTACCTGCCTGCTGCAAGCAGCCTGTTCTAGGTTAGCTTCTGCAGAGGTTTATTTTAATAGTAAATATTTTAAGCACAACACCATGCCTGGCTCAAATGACGGATTTTCTGTTTGTCTGACTCTTAACAATAAAAACATAAGTGATGTGATATTAAACAGTGTGACAGCACCTTAAAGACGTGTTTCAATTATTCAATTATTCATTAATTCCTGGAAGTTTTTAGTGTTCCTGAGTTCGAAAAGGGCCTTAAAAGCATTTCCCCTACTGACTTTCATTCAACCAATAACTCAGGGCGAATCCTCAATCAATTTGCACTTATGTTACCCAGAAACTACAACAGGCTTTCACAGAACAAATTTGCATTGACAAATGTTAACAATAAATGTTGAACACACTTAACACTGTCTGGTTTGAGGTAAAAACGAATGTCTTTGGGGGGGGGGGGGGAAATGGGTGATTGCTATTTAGCTTAGGTGAGCATCCATTTTCCTTGCAAAAATATTCGTGTTCAAGGTTGGTGGGGGTGGAGGTGGGTGGGTCGGAGTTGTCGGTGCATAACAGAGCCAAGACAGAGACACATCAAACAGTTAGCCTAACACTAATGTTTTCAGATTGTGGAAAGAAACCATAGAAAATCAACTCGGAAAGGGAACACAGAATGGACCCAGTTGGGATTTGAAAGCTGAACCTTGTTCAAGGTTTGGTTGGAACAACTGTGAGGCAGTTTTTTCAACCACTGACACACCTTGTTGAAATACATTAAGCCCTATTTTCAAGATTAAAAAGAATGTAGCAGCACTAAAACTATTTCAGTGGGATAGTGGTATTATGGCAAATGCAGAAAAGGCTAAATAAATGAAAAAATTATAGCTGCTTTAAAGTGCAATAACTAAAGTTGAGGATAATTAGACATAAAAACTGAGTTTGCATTTTTTGCATAATCTAAAGTGACGCATTGGGGCACAATCCCTCAGCAGTGATTTGAAATTATGAATCCTTATAGTGACAGAAGACCTCTTAGAGGTGTGAAACAATGCACTTTCACATACCTTTAGAGTCCAGGATGGTTCCTAAAACAGCAATTTCAAAAATAAAAAAACCTCCACAGTACATTAATCAAACTGCTATGTGACACACATTTAACATATAATGCACAATAATCTCTCCAGGTCACTTAATCTGCATGTTACCTACAAATAAAATTATATGTTTTAATTATTCTACTTCCATCACCTTATTGTGTTTTGGAGCCTTTGTGGTCTGTGCAGGTTCTTGAAGGGGCTGAAATCCAAATCAACACTAAACAATCGAGAAATACCAGCCATAGGTCCATCATAAAATATCCTAGTAATGACATTTTTTTTCTACGTTATTAGAAAACTCCCAACATTTGGGGGGAAAAGGAAGCACCAAGTTGGCATCCTGATCAAATGGCCAAACCACCTCAACTGGGTACTTTGAGCTCCCCCCCGGATGACAGAGCTCCTCACCCTCTCCCTTAGGCAGAGCCCAGCAACCCTCTAGAAGAAGTCTATTTTGGCTCCTTGTATCCTGGATCTCGTACTTTTCTTCAGGAATCATATCTCATGACCATATATGAGGATCGGAACGTAAATGGACAGGTAAGTCAAGAGCTTTTGCTTTTTGGCTTGGCTCTTTCTTCACCGCGAAAAGAGCAAAGCAGTGCTTGCATTACCGGGAATGCAGCCCCAGTTCGTCTGTCTATCTCTCGTTCCATCCTACCATCACCTGTAAACAAGACACCGAGATACTAAAACTCCTCCTATTGAGGCAGAGACTGACTCCCGACCAAGAGGGTAATTATTTTTAGTTTGAAAAGCAGTTTCTTGTTTAGAAAGGCAACAATAATATCTGATCAAAGACTATACTGTGATCCCTGGGGGTTTGATTTTTTAGGTCCTTTGGGGATCCTGCAGTTCTGTTTGTGTTTTACACTTCTTTTGGTTATTATCTGTAGATTCTTGTTTCAGTCATTAGTTAAGTTTTCTGTCCATTGTTTATGTTACTAGTTTATTTGTGTTTCAGTTTTATTCCTATTCTCCTACCTCTGTCAGATCACTACCCTCTCTCTCATTCAGTCTAATTACCCTCACTCTCCACATCTGCGTTAGTTGCCACTTGCTGTTGCTTCCGCCTCCTCCTCTATATAGTCAGCGGGTTCTGTCTCACTAAGGCTACGTTCACACTGCAGGCCTTAATGCTCAATTCCGATTTTTTCTGTGAAAACAGATTTTTTTGTGTGGTCGTTCACATTTCTAAATATATGCGACTTGTATGTGATCTCCTGCGTGAACTGAATTCATACAACTTAAGTGTCCCGCATGCGCAGTTGAGGACCCGATGACGTCACACGTACCAAGCGTGCTCAGTGTTTGCTGAAGTAAACATGGATTATAATGCTGGTGCGCATTTTGCGATCTTTAATTTCTTTTCTAATCGGAGCTTTCTCTCCATTGACTGCTCTCCTCATTGTTGTCCGCCATGGGTGTCGTTTTTCTTCCCGCTTCTGCATAGCAGGACGCAGAATAGTGGCATTTGTCGAGTGTCAGTGACGTACAGGTCGGATGAATGCGACCTGGCTGTATAGACACAGGTCGCATTTGAAAAAATCCGATCTGTGTTGTTCAGACTGTCATGAAAAGATCAGATCCAGGTCGGATATGGGCAAAAAATTGGGTCACTTCAGGCTGATGTGTGAACGTAGCCTTAGTGTTAGGTCCTCCGTTATGTTAGTCTTGTTCCGGTCTCCAACATGTCATATTCCTGATTCCCGTTTTGCCTGCGTGCCAGTAAGTTATCATTTGCTGCCAATAAACCACCATTCACTTCATCCAGCAGTTCCCGAGCTCTTGTCTGTGTTTCGATCCTGTCTCAAACCCCACGAACCTGACAGCATGTGCTTAAACTCTGGGACCACACTGAGAAAAGGTGTGCGTGCACAAGGAGAAGTACAAACTTTATACAGCTAGGATTTAACAAAAGATATTTTTTTTTAATGTAAGGCAATGGTTTAAGCAAACAAGCATGAATTCTTGGCAGAACTTAACAGGACCGGCTCTCCCCTACAGGAGCTGGGTCTCAGGGTCAAGGCCAACACCTTAACCATTGCAGAAACAACCACTTTCAGTCTTACCAAACCAACCAGTGCTCAATCTTCCTGAGTACCGCATGAAATAAACCTGGTCACTGAAAACTATCTAAGAGGTACATTTGAAAGTCTGCTCATTACCAAAAACTAATCGGTTACTTCACCCTTAATATATCACTTTATTTCTCCTGTTGGATGCCAAAATGAAGAAAATGTGCAGAAATATAAAGTTGTTTAGTTTAATCAGGTCATATTTTAGTGGTAGAAACTTGGAAACCTCAATCATTAAACAATATTTGGTGGTGTGCTAGTTAATGTATTTTTTAACATTGATTTAACAGTTATTACCAGATAATTATTTGAATGTGGGGCTCATCTAATGATCCACAATAACTCAGCAGGAGTTCAATGAAGGTGCAGAGAAGTTTAAATGTTCTAATAGATTCGTCCTCAAATATGAGGCCCATCGCAGAGGAAAACAGGCTGATTTGATCTCTTACAAAATCCAGATGATCGTGTGGCACATCTTCTTCATCTTCTATTGGCTTTTAAACAAGGTGATGATGGAGATGATGGAGACGGTGATGATGGAGACGGTGATGAAGGAGACAATGTGACGGTGCTGATAGCGTCACAGCAGCGGTCTCCGGACACATGGCCGGTTTCAGGGCCGTCTCCTTAGTGGGCTTGGTGTGCCAGCCCCAAACAGTGGGAGCGTGGCCGAGGAGAAAGCAGGAGGCCCGGGGGCAGACTCTGTGTCAGCTGATAGTGCAGAGGGTGGGCAGGTCCGGGGGGAGGGTGGCGTGCCTGGGCTCGAAAAGGCTCGCCAAGACCCACACTCTCTTGGCATTTTGGCAAGGGCAAGCGGCGAAATAAAATGATCCAATTTAAGCGGGTTTTAGGAGTGCTGAAGAATATTCAAATATTTATTTTTGCAGGGCATTCGGGGAGGCTGTGCTTACTCCAAAGATTAGCAAGAAGACCAAGTTTTCATCTAAAAAGCCTTAACGGCGGCAGTGGCACCATCTTGATAGCCAGTTGGCCTGCAGTGGTGAAAAATGGATCCCATGGTAGAGTTGTGGATGATCCGCTGTCTCCCAAATCCTCTTTCTACACTCACTGGCTTTATTATGACACAGCCTTTCCTTTTTATGTGTCAGTCTGAGATCCTCTCAGATGTTGCTCTTTATTTTCTGATCTGGACCAAATTTAAAAGATAATTGGACAGTCTAATGAGACAAAACATGGTGTTGTTTCTACTCTGCTGAGTTTTGTAATTTATCCACTAGTATTGTCCAGCATACTTTCTGTATTTTCTGTTGGAGGCTGACATTGACAGCAGGACCATTCAAATGATTGCTTTTTAATGCCATTATTGTGATTATGGTTATTATTACTGCTAATGAGGGAAATACAGCCCTGGTTTTCCTCAGCATGAATTTCACCATGGAAATAAATGACTAAAAAAGCCTTTATTGAATTACACTAAAAGCAATCTCAAATAAATGGGCCTTGAATCTGCCTCCATGAGACGATGCTTGCAACTATATAATTTCATTGTGCCGGGAATGAGAACAGCGGGACCAAAGACACAGACAGACCCCTGATATGGAGGCTTCGGGATCGTCCTGGAAACACTCGTGTGGGTTTGTGTGCTACTGTGCACATGTTAAAGATTTAAGATCATATTATCCATTCCTGTCTGTGTGTTTTCCCTTCTGGTTTGAGAGACAATAAAGGGACATCCTTGTTGTTTTGATGCAAATTTGCTCTGAAATGGAACAAATATACAATGATCATAACTCTGTCCCTGTTTGGTTTCATATGGAGCTGCATCACAACTCGCTCTGTGTCCGGATCTTACTGCCACAACATGAGAATGGTCTTTATTATAGGAATTTTTTTAAAGGGGCCATATCAAGCTAAATCCACTTTTTTAGCTCTAAAATACATTTTGTTGTGTATTTGGAATCTCTAGGAGTGCAGAAAAGTTGGATGTAGTCATTTCAGTTGCTGCATAGATATCTTTGCATTCTGTTTCAGTCATATTTTTCAAGCCGTTCAGCTTTCTTTGTTCTCTATTCCTTGTTTTGAACTATTACGTCACAGTATTTGCTTTGAAACTGGCAAACAAGGTCATTGGCATCTGACTAACCAATTTCGTAAATCCACCATTTTTATTTTTTGCCACAATTTGGTAATCCAAGCTGAAGAATGCTAAAGATAAAAGTTGATCCGTCAGAATATTTGGTTGTTGGGTGTATTAGCCCATAATTAATTTCATCATCTCCCAGCATAATAAGAAAATGGCTGAATGAGATGGAGTGGAAAGCTCTGCGATCTTGAGATGGGCCTACTTGTCGTAGAGACCGCACCAAAACGAGTTGCTCGCTGACACACCTCAGAACAGGCCTGTTCGGAGGGCCTGTGGGGCTAAATTAATGAGGAATTTAGACCAAAGCATTGCAGTTTCACTTTATATAGACCACAACTGAATGATTTAAATGTGAAAAGGAAGAACTTAAAAGCATATGTTCCCTTTACAGATTTTGCTTAAAAAATTAATGAGATTTACTTGATCTTGGGCATAGTGGACCACTAATTCTTAACAGTTTTTTTCCAAGTTCAGAAAATGACTGTGGTTTTGTCATTTACCATCAGTTTTGAATTTCAAATTTACCTCAGAAAATATTACCTCTTTTATCTAAAGCTGTTGTTTTCCAGACATGACAGATCTTTTAAGGAGCATAGTGTAAGTTCCAGAGTTTCTGCAAAACTTTGCCCCCTCTGGCAACAAACTGAAATTACACCACTGTTGTGTGCGCGCATGGGAGAAGAAGAAAAGCATCTGCCGCTGTGACTGCAGAGGTCTTTTGTTTAGAGGCATAATGTCTTCTGAAGTAAGAAAGTTATTGATATTTAAGTTAACCCGTGTTCTCCCGCTAATGCGTCAACGGCGCCTGAAACTCAAAGTAACCAGGTGAACAAGAGCACTCAGCTCGTCACACCCATGCAAATGCCCAGAGAATACAACCCGAATCACTCTCTTATGAACCGACTAATGGAGCTTATAGAGGCAACTACAGTAATTAGAGGATGTGTAAATCATTCTACACGTCAGGCAATTATAAGGGCATGTATGCGAAAGAAAAAATAAATAAATTTAACCTTCAAACTTGCACAATGATATATTAAGCTGGGAAAGCTACTACCGTCAGCTGTTTGAAACCACCATAAGACTCACTTTAGATATAATATGTAAGCGATAAAAAGTTGTATTCATTTTGCTATGTTATTCTAAAGAATTAGCAATATTTATTGTCATTGTGAATTCTTCATTGACTTTTATAGGTCCACAATTGAAAGCATTCTTTTTCTCAGCGTGACAGTGTGATATGGGATCTGCATGACACAGGAGAGGAAGGAATTAGCATGGGTGGTGAGGTCAGCACAGGGTATTGTGGGATGCCGTCTACAAAATCTAGACAGTTTATACTAGAAAAGGGCCAAATGTATTGCCATCTGCCTTGGATTCCTAAAGAGAAAACATGTATTGGTCATTTGTTCAGTCTGCCAGGAGTTGTTCACTTTCTCTAACTGGTGGTTCTTCTATATAACATGGATCATTCATTTCAGTTTTCAATTCAATTTTATTTATAAAGTGCCAATTCACATGTTAAATTCAATCAAATTAGACAGATTGGTTAAAATGTTTCCTATCTAATGAAACCCAGCAAACTGCAACTGAGTTACTGAGTTACAGTTTACAACGTTCCCTCTACTCCCTGTCCTTCCCAAAATAGGACATGTTGTGTTTTCTTTTGTTATCCTTCAAAATTACCATCAGTAGTTGTTTCAATGTTGGACCAAAGAAACAACAAGGCGTGGCAAATAATTATCACAGGTAATTACACATATCAAAACCAACAACTTTTAACAGGGAAACTAGTAGACAGAAAAAAAAGTCTCAATAGTGATGAAGAGTAAAAACGTTGACATCTTTAGACTATTATATTAAATTGTTATTTTTTTTTATTTGTTAACATGTTCTCTTTGTGGATCATTCCATCTACACATGCTTAATCCTTGCAGGGTCACCGGGGGCCTGTTTATAGCAGTAAGTGGGAGAGAGGCAGGGTACTCTTTGGAAAGGCTGCCAATCCATCACAAGGCAACACAACAAAAAACCATGAACGCATGCACTCATTCCTAAATAATGAATTGACTAATTAAGCTGACATGCATATATTTGGACAGGTGGGAGGAAGCTGGAGTACCCTAAGAGAATCCATGCATGAAAAGGATTTAATCCCAGGACCTTGTTGCTTTGGTGCAGTCACACTGACAACTGCACCAACGTGCAAAATCTTTTTGGATCCTGCTCCTTCAAACTGTTAAATTTATTCTCCTGGGAGAAAGTATTCTGATTATAAAACTGAGATCTCTGGCTGCTTGCAGAGGGATATATTAACTGCTAAGCTGTTCAACATGATCTCATTTATAAAACTATGCTTGTTAGGTGTCGTCTCGGACACAGTTTAGACAATGTTTACTGAGTTACATTATTGAGATTGAGACACATGGGGACGTTTGCAGAGTTGCATCTATCTGTCGCATGATAACATCATTCTTGAGCTACTATTACTTTTAACACTCTGGCAGTGATATTAAATTCAATAAACTTTACTTTCTGTCTTAAATGAATTTGAGCTTTTATGCAGTCAACAACGTAAAAAAAGGGTATTTTTGAAAAAGGCTAAATCTGCATCATTTCTCTCCATTCAGAGCAGTTTATCAACCAATTACATCAACTGCCACTCTGTGGTCTATGTGAGCAATGAAGTCTCATGGGATATTTATTGTGAGCATGTCAATAGACTTTGTTGAGGGTTTGGAGATCATGACCTCTGTCCCATAAACCCTCCATTGTATGCCTGAGCAGACCGAGTCACTGGAGCTGAAGGCTCCAAAATACCACGATTGTTGCTCTGACAAATCACGCTGATAATCATGCTTTATTTTCCAGTTTAGTCATGTTTTAAAAAGCAAAACCTCAGAGGAAGAAAAGGCTGTGTGACATATGAGGAATACAACATCAGTTTAAAAGTATAGGAAAAAAGGAAAAGCTTCAGTTAGGAAAACAGATGCAGTTTTACAGTAAAGTTGCATAAAGTCACTAAGTGTATTTGCTTCAAACCTTATCTCTACTAAACATATCAGTGTTTTATGCCTTAAACATTGAGCATTTCGTTTGGCATAGACATCCGATCGCCTGCGACATCCATCACAGCATAATATGTTTAATATATTTTTGTTGTCTAATTTTATCTTCATCTAAACCTTCAACTTGTATGTTAGACCAAATCCCACCCAAGTTATTTAAGGAAGTATTCCCTTTGATTAATGCCCCCATTTTAGACATGATTAATCTATCCTTAGTAAATGAATATTT
The DNA here is from genome assembly GCA_037039145.1 of Fundulus diaphanus. Lineage (NCBI taxonomy): Eukaryota > Metazoa > Chordata > Actinopteri > Cyprinodontiformes > Fundulidae > Fundulus > Fundulus diaphanus. Next base: position 46,642,564 of record CM073130.1, read on the forward strand.
ACCACAGGTTTTTAAACTCACTTTTATTAAACCTTTACTAAAGAAACCCTACCGTGATCAAAATCGCATAACCAAAAAAAAGACCTATATCTAATCTTCTTTTCCTTGCTAAAATTCTTGAGAAAGTAGTTGTTAATCAGGTATGTGAACACTTACAAAGTAATGACCTGTTTGAAGAGTTTCAGTCAGGCTTCAGATCGCATCATAATACCAAAACAGCTCTGGTGAAGGTCACTAATGAAATTCTCTTGACTTTAGATAATGGACTTGTGTCTTTAATAGTCCTGTTAGATCTCAGTGCTGCATATGATACAGCTGATCACAATATTTTCCTAGAAAGGCTTGAACGTGCTGTAGGGATTAAGGGGAAAGCATCAGGCTGGTTTAAATATTATCTGTCTGACAGATTCCAGTTTGTTCATGTTAATAATAAATCTTGTTCAAACTCCATGGTCACATGTGGAGTACCACAGGTTTCAGTCCTTGGGCCAATTCTATTTACTATATATATGCTTCTGATTGGTAAAATTATCAGACATCATGGGATTAATTTCCACTGTTACGCTGATGACACTCAGCTATATTTATCCATAAATCCTGCCAATTCCAATCAATTACTTAGACTACATGCATGTCTTGATGACATAAAAACCTGGATGACTTTAAATGCTCTGCTTTTAAATTCTGACAAAAAGTTGTCATCTTTGGACCAGAGTCCTTAAAAATAAATGTCTTAATCAATCACTTAATCTGGATGGCATTAAATTGGCCTCTGTCAATAAAGTAAAACATCTTGGTGTTATGTTTGACCAGGACATGTCACTTAAATCCCCTATTAAACATGTTTTTATAGTTTCCTTTTTCCACCTCCATAATAATGCCAAAATTAGAAATATTATGTCTAGGATTGGCACAGAAAAATGTGTCCATGCATTTGTTACTTAAAGGCTGGACTATTGTAATTTACTGCCAAGAAGTGCACAAAATGCAGCTCAAAGCCTTCAGCTTATCTAAAATGCTGCAGCAACAGTTCTGATGAAAATTAAAAACAGACACCATATTTCTCCAATTTTAGCTTTGCACATTCAGATTAATTCAATTAAATTTTATTTATATGGTGTCAATTCACAACACATGTCATCTCAAAGCACTTTACAAGATCAAATTAAATCAAATCATACAGACAGATTGATCAAAAAGTTTCCTATCTAATAAAACCCTGCAGATTACATTGAGTCTTGAAAAGCAGCATTCACTCCTCCTGAAAGAGCGTAGAGCCACAGTGGAAAGTCGTCTGTATTGCCTATGGCTTTGCATCAATCCCTCATACCAAGTATGCATGTAGCAACGGTGGAGAGGAGAACTCCCCTTTAACAGGAAGAAACCTTCAGCAGAACCAGCCTCAGTGTAAACGGCTGCTTTGAGAAGACAGAGCGGAGACACAAAAAAGCACAGAAGCCCTGATCCAGGTGTTGTGCAATCAAGCCATAAATAGATAAATCAGATAAATAATCAGATAAATCAGACTAAGATGAAAGCCACATGAAACATGAGACCTTTACAGGCCCTCAGGGGACCGCAGGGGGTCACTGTATAAAGACCTGCTGCATTGGGGGAGAACACTCATCTTCCTCTGCAGAGCAGAGGATCCGACTGGAGTTCGGAGAACCGCAGGCTGGATCGAAGCTAAGTTTGCAGCCTATCTTCTGCGTAACCAGATGCCGGAGTAAAGAATCCATCTATGCCAAAACCAGCCTTGTGATTTTTCCCAGCTGTTGCAGGAAAGCTGAGTCAAGACGACACGGAGCGGTCTCCTCTCGTGCGGCCAGGCCAAGCTGAGAGGAAAGCTAATCTGAAGTACAACCTGCACAGGCCCTCACCAGAAGCAGCTACAACAGGGAAACCGAGCGGAAGACCCCTCTTTAAAGGCCATGCTGCACCCCTCCCCGAGCCGTGTACAGCTCACCCAGCCAGGCCTGGTTTCCCAAAAAACAGCTGTTTTCCCCTCTCAAGCTAGCTGCCAATGCTGAGAGCTTTACCTTGGAGTAATTCACTGCAACCGGACGCCCGTCACCACAACCAGAGACAATGGGAGTCACCTCCTGAGGTGGTGGAAAATGACAGAACTAAGATCCTGTGGGACTTCCAGATACAAACAGATAAAATGGTAATGGCCAACCAACGGACATTGTGATCATTGATAAGCAGAGGACAGCCGTTGTGATCAATGTGGCCATCCCGAGTGATGGAAACATCAGGAAAAAAGAAAACGAGAAACTGGAGAAATACCAAGGGCTCAGGGAAGAACTAGAATGAGCTTGTAAGGTGAAGACAACAATAGTGCCCGTGGTCATCAGCGCCCTCACTCTGGAGAAGTTGCTCCAACAGATACCAAGAGAAACATCAGACATTGCAGTCCAGAGGAGTGCAGTCTTTTGTGCACACTGTGAGCATTGTTACAATCAAGTTTTTCATATGTATACACATACCTGCCAAATTAGGCTGATTCCAGATTTATACACACACATCTGTTTTGAAACAGATCAGCAAACTCTTTAATACTGTTTCTCAGGGGCGATCAGGGGAAGAATTTCATGGTTCAAAAGTTTACCAATTTGACACGTTCTTCCTAACTTCTGTCACAAAAAATGGATAACTATTCAACTTCATAAACTAAAAAGTTATGTGTGCGTCTGTAGCACAGTTTAACCATACGAAAACACACACACACACAGATGTACACCTTACAGTCTAGTACACATAAACAAACTGGAACCCACCAACAGATTTCACTGTGTTAGTAAAAACCTAATCAGCACTCGAGACGCTGCAGCAGAGAAATGACATTCACTGTCGACTTAAAGTCACTGTGATTAATTGAAATTATCTGATGAAAACAGAAAACAAAACGGAGGTCCCAGAGGCAGCGTTAAAATAGTGGTGCACCACTCAAACGCTCATAACAAGAGGATGAACCCTCTGTGTTTGTAGCCAGTTAGGCACGTAGAAAAATCCACCTATTTACTCTGCTGACTTTAAAACCTTTGCGTGAACATTAATCTAATCATCATGTGACCACGGATCCTACATGTAAACACAAGTGAAATTAATATTTACATTGATGTTGAGATGTCTTACTTAATCGTGCGTCAACATGAAAGTTAACCGTACATCTATTTACGCTGCTCTTCAGTGTCACTTCTGCGCTAATCTGCACGGTGCCCCAGATTTCCCTGCACCCCTTGTTCTGTCTAAAATACCTCAGGTTAAAAAAAAACTCCCTTTAAGTTAATTGTTTTTGTTAAATTAAGAGACAATGTTTGGAGGGTGTTCATTTGCTGTAGTGTGACTTTACACTTCTCGCTTCATTCTGGGTTTGCAGAAAAGGGACCCTGCTATTGATACTCATTAACTCCTTCTCTGTGAGACATTAATCAAACCTATAAGAAAAGAAAGCTTTCCATAACTTTGTGTAATAGAGACATGGAATTGCCTAAGTAGACAAAATACAGTTTTAAAAAACACATGTTTTAATTTGCCTTGAAAGTTTCTGTCTAGAAAAGAATGAAAAGAAAGTTTCAACAAAAGACAACATTAGACATTTTATCTTTCCAACTGAAATCCTGAAACATTAGGCAGCTGCAAGGCAACAGTGATCTTAGTCCTGCAGTGATCATTGTCTTTCAACTCTGAGATTTTATCCAGAGGTAATGTTTTATTGAGATCTTTCCAAGTTAGAAATAAAAAAAACAAGTACATGTCATTCTATAAGGTGTCCACCTTCAGCAGCAAAAAGTGAGTTGTTTCTGCCTTACTTTGTCAGTCTCTCATATTGCTGTAGACACTCTACTGCTGCTTTAGGTTTGCAGACATTTATTTCTGCAAAGTGCTCTTAAGGTCTAAACTCATCATTTCAACCAGGCTCAGGTCTGGGCTTTGACTAGATAATTGTAAGACACAAATTATTTTGGCCTGTGCCGCAGTTTTGCTGCTATGTTTGGATAATTCTCATTTGGATGACCATGTTTGGGCCAAGCTTTATTGGTAGAACAGATGGTCTTATATCTGACCCTAGAATACCTTGGACATTTTTTTAGTTCATGGTCATCTCAATGACTTTAAGCTGCTAAAGTCTGTGGGTGACAGACAAGCTAAAAAAATCACCCATCCACCACAATCCTTTATTGTGCCAAGTGCTATTTTTGTTTTTCCCTGAAATTAGTTTGTGGAACCATTAACAACCTTTGACTGGAAGATCTCAAACTGTGAAATGGGGAATACGACTGTAAAAGGTCAGATTATATAGAATATAAACTGGAGCTTGACCACATAGGGCTCTAAATGTAAAAACTAAAATTTTAAAATGAACTCTAACCTCTTTACATTGGCTACCAGTACATTTTAAAGCCATAGTAATGTCCTGTTTCTTTTGTGTGTAGGGTAAAAGCCTTGCAGTAGCAATCTGAACTGAATGCAGAGTGTCAAGCTCCACAGAAAAAGCCTGTTACAATACTCAAGATAACATGAAATAAAAACATGAATAATCATCTGTAATTCAGCTTTTGACACCAAAGTTCAAAGCTTAGAAAGATTTTTTGGCTGATAGAAATACACAAGAATGGCACTCCAATGGGAAAATCAAAAATGATGCCAAGGTTTCTGAGGCTTGGTTTGAAAGAGGAGGTCAATACACCAAGAAATTACTTGATTTCAGTCATATGGTTCTCAGGAGAGATGATTGTTTTTTCCGTCTTAGACTAACATAGCAGAGCTTCCTGAACTCACTATCCACCCAAGTGAAACATGGTTGGCAGCGTAATGCTGAGGGGGATGCCTTTCCCATGAATTGACAGGGAGGACATTATCCCTTCACGACATCAATCCAACAACAATGTAGTGGTTTGGAGCAAAACATATTCACGTGGTGGAATGGCACAAGTCTAAGTCAAGACTTAAATCCAATTGAGCATTAGTGGCAAGACTACATTGACACTCTATTCAATCTGACTGAGCTTGAGATATTTTGCAAAGAAGAATGACCAAAAATCAAATCAGTCAAAGTAAAGAACTACAAACTAGTGATCAGGCCAAAAATCTGGGTGTAGTGATGAACTCAGACCTGAAACCTTCAAGGACACATAAAGACAGTTACAAAGTCAGCCCTCTATCACCTTAAGACCATTAAAGCTTAAAGGACTGATGTCCCAATGAGATTTAGAGAAACTCATTATTTTTAGTTGCATTGATTACTGCAACAGTGTCTTCCCAGGTCGACCCAAAAAAATCAATCAGACAGCTGGAGCTGATCCAGTAAAACCAGGAAGATAGAGCACTTCACCCCAGTTCTAAAGTCCTTACACTGGCTCCCTGTAGCTCAACGAATAGACTTTAAAATACTTCTGTTAGTTTATAAATCACTGAACGGCTTTGCATCTAAATACATTAAAGACCTGTTGTTGCTGTATCAACCTTCCAGACCACTTAGATCTTCTGGTTCTGGTCTATTCTGCATACCCAGAACCAAACAGGAGAAGCAGCATTCAGCTTCTATGTTCCACAAATCTAGAACAAACTTCCAGAAAACTGCAAAACAGCCGAAACACTGAGTTCCTTTAAATCAAGACTGAAAAACAAACTTATTAGGGTTGCTTTTGACCCATAATAACATGAACATTGACCAACATATTTGATCTGTATTGATGTTTTCACTTGATAAAATTGAATGCTTGTTATTGGTATCACAATCTGTGACCATTTTGATGTGTTTAATGTTTTTATGTGTTCATGATGTAAAGCACTTTGAACTACCTTGTTGTTGAAATGTGCTCTACAAATAAACTTGACTTGGGCATTTCAATTCAATTAAGTTTTATTTATATAGCACCAATTTACAATACATGTAATCTCAAGGCACTTTGCAAAGTCAAATTCTATCAAATCA